>RJWJ010005307.1:0-69303 GCA_004363605.1 Indri indri
CCGTGGCGTCAGCCTAGCTCACAGCAACCTCAAACTCCTGGGCTTGAGCAATCCTACTGCCTCAGCCTCCCGAGTAGCTGGGACTACAGACATGCACCACCATGCCCGGCTAATTTTTTCTATATAGATTTTTAGTTGTCCAAATAATTTCTTTCTATTTTTAGTAGAGACGGGGTCTCACTCTTGCTCAGGCTGGTATTACAATTTTCTATAACATCTGTTAATAATTATTTTTCCTTGGGGTGACATTTTTAAAGTTCCCAGGAACTGCCTTTAGTGCTGATTAATATACTTCAGACTTAAGAGAATTCCCCCTCCCCCCAGGACTTGAGAAGCTCCAATATTAGAACATGCCTTGGGCATTTAATCCACAACTTAAATCATGACCCAGTGTTGGAATGAGTGAGAGGAAGACTTAGTAGTGTCCAGGGTATTATATTCTTTGGATAAACTGATTCATGATGTGGTTACATTAGGGTTTAAAATGCCCTATTTGAATTCTCTCCTTCCTGCCCCATATTTTATGATTCCTAGAATTTAATTATTGTGTGCTAACGTCCCTTTTTAAACTGACCTGCTATTTTTAATCTTGGGCAAGGATTATTTACATAGTCTCAGGATGTGGTTCCTAGAGTTTTTTGTTTTTTTGTTTTTTTTTTTTTTTGCTTTTTTTAAATTAGAGCATGGATCTAACTTTGTCAGTGTTTGTTTGGGTGGAGAATCTGCTGTAGATGCCTTAGTTCTGGACCATCAGGTGATGCATCACCTCTTTCTTTACCTTGGAACAGGTGTTCAGATCTATGACCGGACAACTGTTCTTCATGTAATGGTCAAAAAAGGTCAAGTTACTGGTGTGGAGACAGATAAAGGACAGATTGCATGCCAATATTTTGTCAACTGTGCTGGTCAGGTAGGTTAGCACCAGCACTGGGGTGCTGATTTTCTTATTTAACTTTTGTCTCCAGGATTTTTTGGTGTAGAGACATAATATTGTGACTGACTAATAAACAAACATCAGGAACTATCCTGTTTCTTTTTTGGACCAGAAAACTCAGAATTCTTGTATGGTATTCTAAATCATAAACTCACACTTACTCCTCAAATAGAAGCATTTATGACCTTTTCCTTCCTCACACTGGGTTAGTCGATATTGTTCTAGTCAGGAAGGCCAGCAGACGGTGAGGCATAGCCATGAATCCTTGGCGGTGGGTCTTGGTGTTATGTTTAATTCTGCAACCTAACAAATAAAATATTAGGCCATTTTATTGTGTCATGAACATGGATTCAGGATCTAGAACACTAATATAAGCCTCTTCTACTTCTAAGGTAGATTTGTTCATTGCCTTCCACTCCACAATCTTAAAGTGACTTAGGAAATACTTCTTGCCATGTGAAGTTCCTTTAATGATTGGTATTTGGGGTTTATAGTTGAGGCCAGGCATTTTATTAAGAGGACCTCCTTTGGTTCCCATGAGTTCTTTTGACTAGCTGGTAAATCTTTCTTTGATCTAGAAGTAATTTTTATGATTTAAAAAGTATAGGGTTGCTCCCCCTCCAAATAATCAAACTAAAGCAGGCTGAAACTTGACTTCCCACACCTGACATTGTAGCAAGAGCACACTTAAGCCACTTGAAATTAAACTCTTTTCAAGAGGCTGAACTTGCTCATTTGTATTTCTGTTCCTCTTCCCACCCACAAATAAATCTGTCCATTTGTAGTGGGCATACGAGCTGGGTCTGTCCAACGAGGAGCCGGTTAGTATCCCGTTACATGCCTGCGAACACTTCTACCTTCTGACTCGCCCCTTGGAGACCCCTCTGCAGAGCAACACACCAAGTGAGGACTCGTACTTTTTTTTTTTTTAATCTTGTTTCCTTGCCAATATCCTGTCCTCTGAAAAGGAAGACTTTCTACTAAGGACAGACTGTGCCTAAAAGAGCCTTTTCATTTCTGGAGCATGTTGTAGGGAGGTGGACCCAGTTCTAACTCTTCTTTAATATAAGTCTTTACAAAAGGATGGCCAGAATGGTCATTCCACTAAGCAGTTTTTTTGTTTTTGTTTTTTGCAAGCTAATTTTAGTCCTAAACAGAGGTCATTAAGAATATTGAAATGTTGTCCTTGAGTTTTTAGCTTGAATGCTATAAATTGTAGAAATGTCATGACTATAAACTTAGGTGGGTTAGTGGCTCCAAACGCTGTAGGAGAGAGTTTTGATAGCGTTTTGATGGTCTTAGTACCTGGAATGGGCTCTGCAATTCCCCTTTCTGTTAGACTTTCGCTTGGCACAGTGGCGGTTATGTAGTTTGGTTCTGAGGACTAGTCAGAGCTTCTAGGGAACTAATAAGGTTAGGGATAATTAGAGAAACAGTCTCCACTGTAAGTCTGAGTGGGAGGATTGTCCCCCATGACCTTGAAAGGTGTTTTAAAGCTAATGAATGCCTGTGCGCGTTGGATGCTATTTCATTAACAAAGCCATTAATGGGTGTTTTTTGTTTGTTTCTTTTTCTGCCCGCTTAGAAAGCTGGCTTGCCTATAAACCCTCGTGTTTTTCCTCTACTCCCCACTCCCTTGTTATTTCTCTTCCTTAGCTGTTGTGGATGCTGATGGAAGAATCTATATTCGGAACTGGCAGGGTGGCATCTTGTCTGGGGGCTTTGAGAAGAACCCGAAACCAATTTTCACTGAGGGCAAGAATCAGCTGGAGATTCAGAATCTACAGGAAGACTGGGATCACTTTGGTGTGTGAACTAGATTATAACAATAATGCCTTATATTTGTCTAAGATGTTACATTGTTCAAAGCATCTTCAGTGGCTCTCACCTGTAATCCTAGCACTCTGGGAGGCCAAGGTGGGAGGACTGCTTGAGCTCAGACTTTCAAGACCAACCTGAGCAAGAGCAAGACCCGGCTCTACTTAAAAGAAAAATAGAAAAATTAGCCAGGTGTCATGGCAGGCATCTGTAGTCCCAGCTACTCCGGAGGCTGAGGCAGGAGGATCACTTGAGCCCGGGAGTTTGAGGTTGCAGTGAGCTATGATGATGCCACTGCAGTCTACCTGGGGCGACAGAGCAAGATTCTATATGTGTCTCCAAAAAAAAAAAGGCATTTCAAGAATAATTCCTTGTTTAATGTTTGTAACAACCCCATGTGGTACAATAGTGGTTATAGAGAGTGGTCTACAGCATTTGCCTGGTCTAAGGATGCAGTTACTGATTAGACAATTCAGGGAACTGAAATCTTGGTTAATAGACTTTTGGTTCATTATTTACCTAAAATCACTGCTGCCATTTTAGGTTAAGGGGAGACCTTCTTTTGGGTAGGACTTTATGTTAAATTGAAGAGCTCTTTAGAAAACAGAATTGTTCAGTTTGGGAGGCTGAGACAGCATCATTTGAGACTGGGAGTTTAAGACCAGCTTGAGTAAGTGTGAGACTGTCTCTACAAAATATAGAAAAATTAGCCAGGTATGGTGGCGCATGCCTATAGTCCCAGCTACTCGGAAAGTTGAGGCAGAAGGATTTCTTGAGCCCAGGAGTTTGAGGTTGCAGTGAGCTATGATGACACCACTGCACTTAAGGCTAGGTGACAGAGTGAGACCCAGTCTCAAAAAAAAAAAAGAAGAGGAAGATGACAATTGTTTTGTTACTGTAGTAATTCATTAAAAATTTATTTTTTGGCCAGGTGTGGTGGCTCATGCCTGTAATCCTAGCACTCTGGGAGGCCGAGGCGGGCGGATCGTTCTGAGCTCAGGAGTTCGAGACCAGCCTGAGCAAGAGCGAGACCCCGTCTCTACCGAAAATAGAAAGAAATTAATTGGACAGCTAAAAATATATACAGAAAAAATTAGCCGGGCATGGTGGCGCATGCCTGTAGTCCCAGCTACTCGGGAGGCTGAGACAGTAGGATTGCTTGAGCCCAGGAGTTTGAGGTTGCTGTGAGCTAGGCTGACGCCATGGCACTCGCCCCAGGCAAGAGAGTGAGACTCTGTCTCAAAAAAAAAAAAAAAAAAAAAAATTTATTTTTTTTGGCCATGCTAATCTTCTCTGTATCATTCCAATTTTAGTATATGTGCTGCCAAAGCGAGCACTAAAATTTTAAATAACTTTGTTATTGTTACCGGGTTTTTTTGGTTTTTTTTTGTTACAAGGAGTCTCACTGTGTTGCCCAGTGTAGAGTACAGTGGTGCAATCATAGCACACTGTGACCTTGAACTTCTGGGCTCAAGTGATTCTCTTGCCTCAGCCTCCTGAGTGATTGGGCCTGTAGTTGCACACCACCACGCCCAGCTAATTTTTAAGTATTTTTTTAGAGGTGAGGTCTCACTGTGTTACCTAGGCTAGTCGTGAACTCCTGGGCTCAAGCAATCCTCCTGCCTAGGCCTCCTAAAGTGCTGGGATTACAGGCATGAGCCACTGTGCTGGGCTAATAACTTTTTAAAAAACAATTTCATTTATTGAATAAGATAGTCACATGATTCTAAATTCAAAAGATATGGAAGGATCTCTAATGAAGAATTTCCGTTTCACCCTTGATGGGCTTTCTTTTTTTAAATAAACTTCTTATTATGACAAATTTCAAACTTTTAAAAGTGGATAGAGTGGTGTGATGAACCCCATGTACCCAACATCCAGCTCCAATCTGGTTTCTTCTGTTACCACTGTCCCACAGGATTATGCCCAGGTGGTGGGTTTGCTTTAAATCAGGGTGAGGATGTCTTTTGCAGCTACTCCAATGTAGGAGAACATGGCCTTTCATTGAAATCTCTGGCTGCTGTTTAAGAGCCTTTCCACTCATGCTGACCCCTTCAAGGTGATTATCTGTAACCACATGTATTACTTGATATTCTGTAGCTCCTTTCCTTTCTACAGAGTGTCTTTTTTTCTCAGCTTTTATGCCAAGCATTTTGCAGGTTATAATTCCACCAAGCTTTCTGCTTTCTGATAAATGGCCCAGTTGACTCTTCTTAGAAAAATCTCTTCCAAGAGATTTTCTGAAAAGAGAGGGGGTACAAAGTAGAAGAGGTTGAAAGTTTGTTAATTCCCTAAAAGTGAGAACTCTGTTTGGCTTTATTTTTATCTCTCAGAGCCCCTGTTGAGTTCCCTCCTGCGTAGGATGCCCAAATTGGAGACTCTGGAGATCGTGAAGTTGGTGAATTGCCCTGAAACCTTCACACCAGACATGAGGTGCATCATGGGCGAGTCTCCTGTGGTGCAGGGCTACTTTGTCCTGGCGGGAATGAACTCTGCTGGCCTTTCCTTTGGTGGAGGAGCTGGGAAGTAAGTCTTTCTCACTCAGAGTTGGCTCTGAACATATGTCAGCTTGCTGGGCTTCCCTTCTAGAATTACTTGTTAATATGGTATATAATAATACATTTAATCTAGTGTGTTAATAATAATAAGATACATGTAATTTGAGAGTTGTCCCTTCAAAGTATGGGAAGTTATCCTGTATTACAGAAATGTCATTGTGCAAAACGTTTTGGAACTCCTCTTTTAGAGTTAGCCACAGAGCCTATGGGATGTTCTTTTGTACTTTTTCAGTTGTAACAAATGTTGGTCCTCAGAGTGTGTATTTGAGTTTGGAAGTAGCCTAGTGTATCGAATGACGTAGCTGATCAAGCTGGGTAGTACAAACTTTTATTTAAAAATTAAACACTAATAAAAAATAAGTCAGTCACAAAAGGACAAATACTGTATGATTCCACGTATATGAGGTACCTAGAAGGGGCAAATTCATATAGACACAAAGTACAATGGTGGTTGCTGGGGGAAGGGGCAAGTGGGAAGTACAGAGTTTTGGTTTTACAGGATGAAAAGAGTTCTGGAAGCCAGGCATGGTGGCTCACACCTGTAATCCTAGCGCTTTGGGAGGCCGAGGCAGGAGGATTACTTGAAGCTAGGAGTTCGAAACCAGCCTGGGCAACATAGTGAGACCCCATCTCTACAAAAAATAGAAAAATTACATCCATGTAACAAAAAACATTTATACCCCGTAAATCTATTGAAATGAAAGAAAGAAAGAAAAGACAAATTAGCTGGGCGTGTTGGCTCTTGTCTGTCATCCCAGCTACTTGGCAGGCTAAGGCAAGCAGATCACTTGAGCCCCCAGGAGTCTGAGGTTGCAGTGAGCTATAATGATGCCACTGCACTCCAGCCTGGACAACAGAGTGAGGCCGTGTCTCAAAGAAAAAAGAAAAAAAAAAAAAGAGTTCTGGAGATAGATGGTGGTGAGGGTTATACAACAGTGTGAATGTACTTACTACCACTAAACTATACTTGTAAAAATGGTTAAGATGGTACATTTTATGTTATATGTATTTTAACACAATTAAATTTTTTTTTTTAATTAATGAGGCCAGTTTTCTTAAGTGACTTGTAGAATGGCTCTGAAAACAGTTACAGAAGAGGAGTTACCAAAAACATTTGGAACAAAGGAGATGTCTTCAGATAACTATGTAATCTCCCAAGGAGACTGTCTTACAGAAATAACCTCTTGGGTGTATAAATTAGAGTACATTTCTGTGTGTGTTTTAGTCCTGTTTCTTCATAGATGTCACTTATATCTTAACCACTTTCTAGGGAATCTTACCATTAGAGCGAAAATCCTCATAGTGGTCTTGTGAGAGCTGTACATGGAACCATGTTTGTTTCTTCCAAAAAAGTTAAGGGAATTGCCCAGAATTGTTTTAATTGGTCTGTGACAATATGCATAGGATCTTTTGATTCTGTTGATTCTTGATTCATAGAGCATTGCTTTTATCCTTCTTAATATCCTATGTGAGGCCCAACAACCCTGACCCCTTGTCTAAACAGGTACCTCGCTGAGTGGATGGTGCATGGTTATCCCTCAGAAAATGTCTGGGAATTGGACTTGAAACGTTTTGGAGCCCTCCAGAGCAGCCGTACCTTTCTGCGCCACCGGGTCATGGAAGTTATGCGTAAGTGAAACTTTATCCCAATTGGTGTCTTTCTGCTGTCCTGTTTCGTCATTTAGAGGGGTCAGATTTTTCCTCAGTTTTTAATAACGACTTGGACTTGGGCTCCTGGTGTTTGACTGTTCCAGTCCTGAGCAAGGGGCTTTATGCTCCACGTGGTATTTACCGAACATTTTCTTTGGCATATCATGCTTTGTTTACTTCTGGGAACAAGAAAGTGGAATAGGATTTACAGGTAGCATGTGGCAGCTTCCTGTATATTCCTAGTGGTGCCTCCTTTCCAGTTTGCTTTGAAGGACCCTATGTCAAAGTGAATGTTCTCTCACTTCTCACTTGGTTTCTGAGATCCCTGTTTTCTTTCCAAGGCAGAGAATTTGCCAAGTTATGCTCAAAGCTTCAGGCTTCTCTGAGTGACTTTCATCATTAATCCATCATAGACTAGCAAAATAGCAAACTGCTTCTCGCATGTAAATACAAAACGTGCATTCGTGCTCTCATTCCCCTTGTTCTTGCTTTCCTCCAACTTTGAAGGATTGGCCTCTTCCTTTTAACTTAACTTGTTACTCTGCCTTGTCTGATTTATTTTCCAGTAAGCTTTTATATCAGGAATTGAACCAAATCATATAGGTTCTGTGGGATGTAATTTCGTTTCATATGCTAAGGAACTGTTCTCTGACTTTGCCAAGTGATATCTAAGTATTTGGGGCATGTTTATGCTCAAGACTAAGTTTCTACATTGGCTGTGACCATTCATGGTTACAAATTAAATATTGGTTTTGTAGCTGGATGACATTCGTGGTGAGACCTTTGAATTGCCTTTAATGCCTGAGTGCTCACTTTTGGCCTGTGGCAGAGAACTTACATCCGTGGGAGAAGAAGGACCTAGCAGCAGTGAGTCTAACTGCTGAGGTTGTGAAATTTTAGCAAATATTTTGGCTACAATGTTGATGGGATTGCAAGTCTAGATTTCCCCAGCCATAGTTACTTTAGAACCTCCTTGATGATGTGACACTTTTGGTGGCCTTCTCTGAGTCTCCTAAAGTAGAAATTGCAGGCATGATAAAAAATGGGGAAGGGGAAAGTAGAACCTAAAGTACCAGGAGGTTGAAATTGTCACAATGCAAGGAACCCAGTGTGGCTTTCTTCTGCATCTCCCAGCCTCCCCCACCTTGATGTACCTTTTGTTAGAATGGTGTGAGGTCGAGTCTTCTCTTTGGAAGGGACTAGAGATCGCTCTCTTTCTGGCTTTTTTTACTTATTGCTGTTACAGATTGGACATTAAGAGAAATGAATTCTGACCCTAGCTTTGTTATGTGAATAATGTCATTGGGACAATACAGTGCAACCTCTCAGATTTCAGAGCCAGCAAATCAAGGTATGATACGTACCCTTTCACTTCAGAAATGGGTTAAGTATTAGAGAAGAGATGTCTTTAACAGGCCTGAGATCCTAACAACACAGGTGCTGTGAAGAGTCAAGTGCCACTTTTTCCACACTCTGTTCCCACCTGTGTCCCACTATGTATAACCTTCATCTCTGCTGTGGAGCTTAGCAAGGTTTAGAACTTGGCCTTTCTCCCATTGTTTCTATCTACTAATTTGAAACTATAAAAGTGAAAGAGGACTGAGAGTCATTTTGTGACTCATAGCTATATAACTTTATGGAGGGATAATACCAGCTCTTGTAATATTGTCCTTTCTTCTGGAGCATGCCTGTTATACTGGGTAATATTTGACAAATTAGGCTTTATCAGCCTGGAAATTATGCTCTTTTGAATAGGAACAACTCCAGAGTCTAGCGGATGTTGGATACTCAGCTCTAAAATCTGTTTCCTGGGCTTTGATAGACTGCTCTGGTCTGTTCTAGCTCTGTTGTATGACCTGAAGGTTCCCCGTTGGGACTTCCAGACCGGTAGGCAGTTACGCACATCTCCTCTCTATGACCGGTTAGACGCACAAGGGGCCAGATGGATGGAGAAACATGGGTTTGAGAGGCCAAAGTACTTCGTTCCACCTGACAAGGGTAAGTGACATTCTCGTTTGAGTTCTTTTTTTTTTTTTGTCCTGGGAATTAATAAAACTTATTTTTAAATGCGTAAGCTAAAATGTGTTCCTGGAAGAATAAATGATAAAAACCTGTTAGACTGTACTAAACCATACAGGAACACAGCCCAATCCCCTCATTTTCTCTCTTCCACAGACCTCCTGGCGCTGGAGCAGAGCAAGACTTTCTATAAGCCAGATTGGTTTGACATCGTGGAGTCTGAAGTCAAGTGCTGTAAAGAAGCGGTGTGTGTCATCGATATGTCCTCTTTCACAAAGTTTGAGATAACGGTAAGTACTGGGGAAGCAAATAATAGATTACTTGTTTAGTAAATGCCTCCTGTTGTTCATCTGTCACTTCAAAACCAATTCCTTAAGAATTTTGGTGTATTTTAGTGTTCCGTCTGTATTTTAACATTTTTTAGCTCCTTGTTTCTTGGTTTTAATTTGCCTAGCATGGCCCATTTATCATAAGAATCAATAGCCAGCTTTCCCTGGAGCTTCTCGTTGTAAAGTAAATCTACAAATATTGCCATGTGGGTGCTGGCTCATTGAATTTTCTCAGCGAGGCTCATTGCTAGTCAGGCTGTGTTACCTGGCCGAGCGCTCTTGTGCTTACTCTCTCTGCTTCCTTCTCTAACCCTGCAGTCCACGGGGGATCAGGCATTAGAAATTCTGCAGTACCTCTTCTCCAATGACCTGGATGTGCCTGTGGGCCACATTGTGCATACCGGCATGCTCAACGATGGTGGAGGGTATGAAAATGACTGCAGCATAGCGCGACTGAGCAAGCGCAGGTGAGGTTAGCTGCCATCCCGCTCTGCTCCTCCAACATGCTGATTCCTTAAGGCTGCTATAGTGGGGCACGTGACGTTCTTGTCTGGGAAACCATAGTTATCCCAGGGACTAAAAAACCATTTCTTGAACTCACAGCCAATTCATTAGCAGCCCTAAACAGAAAGAAATCACCAGGAAAAGAAAAAGAAGAAACCCACTAGCTTAGGTAAAACTAGAGTTGAAGAGTTAGTTACCCTACTAAGAAACGATGCCTTATCTTATATTAGTATGTCTGTGTAATGTCTTGGCACTAACAGGAAGCCAGAATTTTCTGTTTTGTCTTTATGTGGTGTGTCCTAGAATGGTGCTGCTGGCCCTCCCTGAAGGCTAAGAGATCGTTTCCCAGTATTCTCCTCATTGCTTTGAAACTGGATGAGAACTTAATTGCTTCCTGATCCTTTTCCTGCTGCCTGGTGTTGATTATTTTGGGCTCTCACTTTCAGTTTCTTCATGATCTCTCCAACTGACCAGCAGGTCCACTGCTGGGCCTGGCTTAAGAAACACATGCCAAAGGACAGCAACCTGCTTCTGGAAGATGTCACCTGGAAATACACTGGTAAGGGGGCCTTCTGGGGTCAGCCGAGTGAGAAAAAACCAGCAGATCCAGATGGCTTCTACATTTTCCTTTGCTACATGTGACTTTCAAAAATAAATGTGAAGTTAGTGGAGACGAGGCCTGCTGGTCAGAGAAGGCTGACCTCTGACACTTTCTCGCTTTTTGTAGGTGAGGTGTGAGATGAGTTAGTGCTTTGGCTTCTGTGTGTTGTTCTCTTCTACATCCCCTACAGCAAGCATGTAGGAGTTCCAAGTATTTGTTGAATGAATACAAAATTTTTTAAAGTATTTTTTTATCTATTACCTAAGTAATATTTTCTTCAAAATTTTTATATATCGTTTTTTTTAATGAGTACGTAATTTTTAAGGATGACTTAATTTCGTGATTATCTCTTCCTCAGCAGCCCTATTGGGGAGCAGCCCCTCCTCTTCCACCTCCGCATTGCAGGTTTAGCCCCCGCTGCCCTTCCTCCCTGCCACCTACCTAATTCCTACCCCTCTGCCCCACCAGCATTTACTCTTCCAGGCCCTCGTTCTCACTTCCTTGGAGTGATTAACTTCTTGCTACCAGGTTGGCAGAATCTTCTAGAACAAAAGTTGTGTTCTAACCTGTATTAGAGTGGTTGATGGGTAATTAGCACAAGCTGCTGTCACAGGCATCAGAGTGGGGAGGGGGTTGGGCAGCTCTTCTCCAGATACTGATTTGGGACTGGGCCTTCTTCCGTCACGTAGCCACGCTGGGAAGAAAAAGAAAAGGGGAATTGTGCAAGGGGAGGTATGGCCAGCCCTGGAAGTAGGCTGGTGTCCCATTGGCCAGGACTTGGTCTCATAATCCTAACGTAACTGCAGAGGGGGCTGTGGAATGTTGCCTTCCTGGGTACCAGGGAGAGGAAGCATCTTCCCAGGTGCTCTCACACCAGCACAGTCAGTAGCATCCAGCAAGCCTGTCAGCAGAGGTGTATTTGCCGGAATCAGGGTGCTTGGTGTCCATCCCTGGATTGCCTAAGCAAAGGGATGCTTTGGTGGTCTTAGCACCCAAGCCTGGTGGGCAAGTCCAGAACAGACCTTTCCCACTGGCTCAGCCCTTCACCTGGAGAGGCTAGTGATCTCTCATTCTTTCCTGTGTAGCCCTCAATCTGATTGGCCCTCGCGCTGTGGATGTGCTGTCCGAGCTGTCCTACGCCCCTATGACTCCAGACCACTTCCCAAGTCTCTTTTGCAAGGTGGGTGCTAGTCAAGTTCTGTTTTTCAAATGGGCAGAGAACATTTCTTTTATAGTGGTGGCAGTTACATATTCTTACTGCGGCATTGACACCCATGAAGAGTATTCTAACCTTTATCAGGCAAACAAAATGACCAAGTAAATTTATTTTTCACCCATCAAGCCTCCTTATTTGATAAGCATTAGGATACCTTTGAAGTGAATTTAGCTTCAGTGAAGGTCAAGTTTGTATATTTACTGGTTTCTGTAGCAGTAGATCAAAATTTTCGGTTCCAGGATCATGACACTGACACCACAAAGTGCCGTTCGAGGTCAGGCCCCTTCTCTCCATTCAGTGCATCCTCTTTTTTATACACAGAGTAACTTCTGTGTATGTGGCATCTTGAGGGAGGAAATGGTGTAGGTGAATTCCTAATCAGTTTAAATAATTTTCTTTCCTGTAAGTGGCTACTATAGCTAAATGAAATAAACAGTAACTGAATAAAAGCAATGATAACTGAATTCCCTCTAAAAAGCAGTTCGGAAGCAGGTTAGTGAGGTCCAAACTGATACTTTGGCAACCTATAACCAGCACCTTCCACACAGTTACTGACGGAGGCTCTTTGAAGTTCAAACCAAAGTTGGGATCCACCTGCAAATTATTTTACAGCTTTCCTTCTCCAAAGCAGAGTGAAAGCAACAGAAAACTCTCCATTGTTAGCCGCCAGCAGACCCCTTCACAGTGTCCCCGCTGCTGCTCGAAGGAGCGATCCGTATGCTTGCGCCTGGCAAGTGCCAGTCATGGGGGCTTCCTGTGGGAGCAGTTGGCTTCCGTGCTATCTGGGACTTTTCACTTTCCGTTACAGGAACGACAATTGCAACAGTGGCCCCCATTAGGGAACTGAGCTGCTGGCACATGTTTCAAAAGTTAGAAGCCAAGTCTTTGTCCCACGGTAGCAGGTGAATCATGTCTGTGGGCATCAGGCATCATGTTTCGTGTGGCAAATGGCCAGGATTTGTCTGCAGTGTCCGTCAGAAAGGACACTTGCCTGGTCTTCGTTGCTCCTGAGACCTCTGACTAACACAGTCTTTAGCAAAGAGACTTTGCAAAGAGAAATATTTTGTGCTTGTCAAAGACTTGGCCTCCGCTTTCCACCATCAGCTTGCCTAAAACTCCTGAAGTGGTGATGTCACAGGTGAGAAGAGGTGTTACAGCGGCTCAGTGCCCCTCAGCGCCCGGAACCAGACCGTTTTCAGGATGAAATTCTTTCATTGACATGTATCTCCTTGAAGGTTAAACAGAGGGTGCGGCGTTAATGAGGGGGTCTCCCTCAGGCAGTCAGAGTCCTCACGCTGACTTGGTCCCTTTGTCTCCGCAGGAGATGAGCGTGGGCTACGCAAATGGGATCCGGGTGATGAGCATGACTCACACAGGAGAGCCGGGATTCATGCTTTACATCCCCATAGAGGTGAGATAGGGAAGGCTCGCCTCCGTCTTCCTGTCCCTGAGCTGCCAGGAGGTGTGCTGGCTCTGCCAGACCCGCACTGGCAGGTTCGAGAGCTGTATATGATGGGGCCCTGGGGACTGAGGTAGGCTGCATTGAAGAGATTGTACAATTTTTAAGTAAGTTATTGGATTTCTTTTGAATAGATTATATATTTAAAAAGTATTCAGTGCCACCTAACCAGTTCTCACCAACTACCAGCAATGACATTAGTATTATTTTTATATGTCATATCAGATTTTTAGGCACATGAAAACAAATTCACAGACATATTTTTAGCCCCCTTTTGAAAAACACCAATGGCAGCCTACTGCCGTTCATCTGTTTTTTTTAATTTCAGTTAATAATTTGTCTTACAAATCTTTTTGTGTTGGTCCGATCTTTTTTTTTTTTTTTTCCGAGACAGAATCTCACTCTGTCACCCAGGCTGGAGCTCAGTGGCATGATCATAGCTCACTATAGCCTTGAACTCCTGGGCTCAAGCAGTCCTCCTGGCTCAGCCTCCTGAGTAGCTGGGGCTACAGCCATGTACTACCATGCCTGGCACCATGCCTTGCTATGTTACCGAAGCTGGTCTTAAATTCCTGACCTCAAGTGATCCTCCCTCTTCAGCCTCCCAAAGTTCTGGGGTTACAGGCGTGAGCCACTGCACCTGGCCTCTAAGAGACATTTTAGAGAAATGAAAAGATGTAGATCCTGCTTTCGTGGAGTTTATAGTCTGGCCCAGCTCATTATTCCTGGGCCGTAGTGCCTTGGTTTATTGAGGACGAGATGTCCTGGGAGTCGTATACAGCCTTCTCCCTTGTCCATGTTAATAACGTGAGCCATCAGCACTGGCAGACACATTATGGGTTTAATTCTGAAGGTAGGCTGGTAACTACCCTTTCATCTCTCCCTGTAGTATGCCCTGCATGTATACAACGAAGTGATGAGTGTTGGGCAGAAATACGGAATCCGGAATGCTGGCTATTATGCCCTTCGCAGTCTCCGAATTGAGAAGTTTTTTGCCTTCTGGGGTCAGGATTTAAATACCCTCACCACGCCTCTTGAATGTGGACGAGAGTCTCGCGTGAAATTCGATAAGGTACCGTGTTTATCCAGACTCCTGTCTGTCATTCACCTTCCTAAGTAGTGAACTCTGCACTGGAGTAGGAAGAAGAGCTGCTATGGCAGGAAAAGTGTGGAAAGATTGAGGCCTCAGTGAGAGCATCAGGTGAATAATGAGGATTCAGGTGTCCTTAGAATGAAAACATTATCTCTGGGATAAAACATCCTCATGTGAGAACATAATAGATAATACCTATGTCCTGTGCTTCGCTCTCAAAAGACTGAGTGCATTCTGGGAAGTTTTTCTGAGTTGAGTATGGTGATTCATGAACATGCCACAAATATTTGTACAAATTTGCTGTCTTATATAGTTAGTCAACTGCCTAATTTTGTTGATTTTTTTCAAGTAATATAGGAACATGATTTTTTTAGAAAAAATCATAGTTCAAGAGAATGTTCCATGAAAAGTGAGTCTCTTTTCCACCTCTGAGCCCCGCGCAATCTCTTGTCCCATTTGCCAGGCCAAGCCCATTTCTTGTCCCCGCTTTTAGAGGGTGTCAGTGTAGTGCGAACATGCTCGAGTGTAATGTCCCCTCCCCACTTTTTTGACCTAAATGGTGGAATACCACGTGCTGGCTATGTTGCACCTCGCTTATTTTATTTAACAAAACCTTGGCAGTTTTTCCGTAGGAGTACCACGGATCTACGGTATTCTTTTTGAGCGATTACGTGTAATGATTGTTCTCTGATATAAAAGTAATAAATAACTCATTTTGGAAAATGGGAAAATATGAAGAAGAAATTTAAAATCACCCATATTTTATCTATTCAGAGATAATCACTGTTAATAGTTTATTTTATTCCAGTCTTTTTCTTAATATATACATATATATGCACTGAATAGAGATACATATGCACAGAGTTTTTATTGGGATTATATAAACACATTTTCTAAAACAATTCTAGCAATTATTTTTGAGTCTTGAGTTTTTTTCCTAAATGATTTGTTCTATGTGGTCTTGTGATTAAAATCTATGTTTATAAAATAGAAAAAGAAATATGTACCTGTGTTCTTACAAAAATTCTTGAGGATGTCTTTTATGTTGTGAATGCAGTTTTCCGCATGGTGGAAAGTGCACCATTTCCCAAAAGCTGGGGGGTGGAGGCGGAGGGGCTAGTATTATGGAAGGGGGTTGCTGCATCGTCTCATTGCGGTGACACCAGGGGGACCCTTCCCATGGCGCTGCTTCTTATGCCAAGGGTTAGCATGTCGATGGGTAACTCAGCAGTTCCTTTCTTTATTAGGGCATGGATTTCATTGGTCGGGACGCCCTGCTGCATCAGAAGCAGAATGGGGTGTATAAACGCTTCACTATGTTCATCCTGGATGACCACGACACAGACCTAGACCTTTGGCCATGGTGGGGAGAGCCCATTTACCGGAATGGGCAGTACGTCGGCAACACCACCAGCAGTGCCTACAGCTACACCCTGGAGCGCCACGTTTGCCTGGGCTTTGTGCACAATTTTTCCGAGGACACTGGGGAAGAGCAGGTGGTGACAGCAGATTTTATCAACCGGGGAGAGTATGAGATTGACATTGGGGGACACCGGTTCCAAGCCAAGGCCAAGCTCTACCCTGTTGCCTCCCTCTACACCCACAAGCGCCGAAAGGATGACGTGGAGCTGAGTGACTTGCACGGGAAATAAGGCCATGGCAGTTTCGCCTCCCTGCTATCCTATCCCGGAGAAGCATCTCCTCGGAGCTTCTCTTCCATCTGACTCCATCCCTCTTTATCGAACCTTTGCCTCCCATCTCTTATCTCCCTGATATAATTTTGAAATTACCCACTTTTAAACTTTGCTTTGCAGCCTCTCTTGTCCTCCCATCTTCTCCTCCTTTTGCAGTCCCCTTCCTAATACTCACTCTGGGCTCTTCTTCCCTTCCCTCCCCTCCGCTCAGACTCCCATGGTGGCAGGAAGTCTGTCTGACAGGCAGGACAGAAGCAAGCTGCACTGTGGAAGTGGGTTATGGTGACAGATGATTTCAAACATGCATCTCAAAGCTAGGCAAGCTGGTGTCGTGCAGGCCCCAGGGCAAGAGTCCAGCCCCCATGGGCTGTACTCGAGCCCCCCAGGGCTCGAGTAACCTGTTGATTTTGGTGGGGTTGCTGTGTGTCCGATGCAGCCCTGTGGAATAGCTTGTGCCTTTTAGCCAGGCAGCTCATACTCCTGTTCCGCTGTGCTGTGGGTTGGCGCCTAATGACTCTGGCAAGAGGATGATCATCTACCTCACTGACGAAAGGCAGTGCGTGGACCTTGTCTGGTCTGTAGCAGAGACAAGCAGTTAACCTGGCACCGTCCTCATCCTCCCTGTGGAAGCAGTTAGCAGACTTTGGACTAGGGCAGCCTGCCTATAATCTGCTTCATCTTTGCTAATCTCTATAATAAGGGTGTTTTTTTCTTTTTTAGCTAAGTAAATGAGTAAGCCACAGTGTTTGAAAGGGAAAAACCATGTTGCCTTTTGTGTTGCTTTTCCTTGCTGAAAGGGTCTGACCTCAGAAAGTACAACATCGATGTTGCTGAGTTTTCTGCTGTTAAAATGATGCTGCTTTTCTTCTAGCTATCCAAAGTTCAGCCATCCCACCTTGATTTTCCTCTTCCCCCAGTGCATTAAGTCAGCTTCACCTGTCCCCTTTGCAGTCGGCCCATGAGCTCAGCATACATTTCTCTCCCTTTAGAAGAGGAAGGCGAGGTAGAGGGTGTGTTGTCTTGAGTAACTCAGCCGTGCTGGCCATGCTGAATTCCATAGAGCTACCGGAATCCCAAGTGTTACTTCTCTGGCACAGAACAAACAAAGCCACACAGAGGGGACCCGTGTCAGTCCATTGAGCTTTCTGGGTCCAGGGGGTATAAGTTGCATAGGGCTAGAGGATGGCTTTCCCTCCTCTCCTTCCAGGCTCTTTTCTCCCATCCAGCCATCCCTCCATATCCTCTGGAATAGAGAATGACTCGGGCTACCCCAAGAGTACCCTGCACATTTTTAAGCAATGTCTCTGCTTTCTGAAGGTGAAACGTGGATATGATAGACTGTTTTATCTAATTTTCCTCCTTACATATAAACTTCCCTACTCTGATTTTTTTAGTGCAAACAAGCTGCTATCAGAAATTTTATTTCATTAAACTGTAACATTTGGTGTCTTGGTATCTTGGAAGCATTAGCTCTGATAGATCTGTAAGTATATTAAAGGAGATCATTCATTTTATAAGAGCAGCTTAGAATTCTTGGGTATCTTTCTTCTCTGGCCTTTCTCTGGGATCTCTTGTTTACCCACTTAAACTGGCTCCTTCTAGATATTTCTTGCCATTTCTCCAGCTAGACCATTCCTACTTGATTACTGACATTAGTGTTCACCTTTCTTGGGGGTCTGAGTTGGTTTATTAAGGGCGCATATGATTAGAATTCTGTTTGGGGGCTGGCCGTTTTGGAGCAAATGTGTATTGAACTAGCTGAGAGATGCTGCTTCTAGGCAAAGAGGAGAGAGCAGGAGAGGTGTTGCCTAGCTGGAGAGCCGAGCAGTGAAACAGCAGCTGAGAAGGACTTGCGAGAGCAGGAACGGGCCTTGGCCAAGTGCTGGCATTACCAGCAGGGAGCTGACTTACCCTCCGACGATGTAAACAGGTGATGGAGAGCCGCAGGTATCCCTGCTCTTCCAGTCACAGCATTTGCACCCCTCCAAAGTCATCTTTGTAAATGAAAACTTATTTGTAATTGAGTCCAAAAGAAATTCAGTTGTGCATAAGACATAACTCTTCCAACCTTAACTATGGCAATAAATTTGCTATTTAACTGTTACATAGAAGTGCCACTACGTAATAAGATACAAATTGAAAAATAAAAGCTATCTCCATAGTTTAAAATTGGATAATGCCATCATCACAGTATATTTTTCAAATAGAATTTTCATCAGAAGTATGTCCAACATAGAGTTTTAAGACTTGGATTCTTTTCTTTTCTGTACTTGTTAGTCGCTAGCTAATTACTGTCATATTAATTCGCTTTCCTTTCTAAGAAGTAGGAGGGAAATCTGATGCTCTGTCCAAAATCATGCAGTGACTTTCTGTTGAATGAGAGCTAGAAGTACTGGCCTCGTGTTTGCTGACATCACACCCTCCCCGCTTTGAGCACCTGCTTCTCTTGCTGGGAAGGGAGGTTGGGGGGTGAGCTCTCAGGCTGCACTTTGAAACCCCTTGTCCATAATAGGGTCACACTCCTCAGACTCTGACAAGGCGTTGATCTTCTGGGGCATCACTTGTTTATTGAGTGCCCTGAAACATACAGATTTATCTTTTAGCACTTTAAAATTCATCCTCAAAGTCTCTCCTGGTTCCTTCGTATATAAGCAGTGTGAATCTGGCATTTTTCTCTATTTGGTGTGAGGTGAGCTCTTTGAACAGGCAGGTCTGCCGGTGAGTGGCTCTTCCCTGCCTCTAGTGTAATCACTTTGCCTCTGTCCGGTGTCAGAAGCACCTTAGACAGTCAAGAGGGGAGGGCAGCGTAATGTCCCTGTCCCACTGATGTCGGAGCTCAGCGTTCGGGGCTCCTCAGCGGCAGTTTCTTGAGTAAGCAAGGGATGCCAGTGGAGCTGTAGATCCAGAGGCCCAGCTGCAAATCCAGCAGGCGCAGGGAAGGACAATCAGAACACCCCTGTTCCCATGTCATTTCCATCTCTTGGGCAGCAGGCACGTGTGTTTGCCTCGTGTGACAGCTCACTGTGCGAGCTGATGACTTTGTTTTCTGTCCTTAGAGATTTGAAGGACTCTGGGCTCCTGTGAATGGGTAGCTGGACTTTAGCGTTAGGGAGTTGGGTACTTTTTCTCTCTGAAATTATCCATCATCACGTGTGCTCTCCATGTGGGAGGGGCTCTGCGCTCTCTCGTCTGCGTATTCAGTGAAAGAATCTTTCTGAACTTAGAAAGTATATTGGCCTCAAACAGATGAAGAGCCAGGCTTGCAAGTTTTCTGTGGGCCTTCTCCTCCCTTGAAATGTCTTTAATCACTTCCCCTCCGTTGCTCAGGCCACAGGTAAAGGCTGTCCCTTAGCACTGCACTGTCATATGACTTACATTTAAGCTTGCATCAGAAGGATTTCTCTTTTGTGACACTGGAACTGAAGTCAGAAAAGCTCTAATTGAAAAAGTTTTAAGAGCAAAAAGGGACAAGAACTAACTGCTTACGTGGACTGTTTGACGTCCTTTAACCTCGCGTTACAGTCACGTAGCACCTCATGGGCAGGACAGCTCCAGCAGAGAAACCTGGACAGTTCACCACTATATTTCTCATGCTCTTCCAGGGGTCCTTGTACCCCCAATTCAAGAGATCCCTTTTAGGCCAGGGACACAGAGACCACTTAGCCCAGTGATTAAACAACAGTTTTCTGTGGCCCCAGAGATTGCATTTCTGCGGGAGTAAAGCGTGGTTGCTCCAGCTTGGGTCTCATCGGGAGGCATACTGTCCACAGGCCATCTCTCCTGTACACACAGACAGCTCTACCTGCTTTCTGTCTTTCCTGAGCTGTTGTTTCCCAGAAAGTAACTCAGACATAGGAAAAACCTTCAGCTTTGACAGACATGTGAAAACCCTGCCTTTGCATGCCTTTGAGATGTTAACCTCCTCCCTGCTCCACCACGTTGGTGGCTGTATCTGTACAGGAATGACAGTACCTGTCTGAAAGTGTTGTTTGCTTCCCTGAAGAGAGGACCCACAGCCTTGATTTCTGGCTCTGTTTATCCTCTGCCTTGTGGACACATTGGCTGGCATTTGAGTGAGTCTGTACCATTTTTTGAGACCTTGAAGTATGTAGAAGGGAATCTTCTAGAGGACTGTGTCCTAGTAGAGCATTTGCATTGGCCTGCTTTCAGGGATTAGCTACAAGGTTCATTTGTACGTCTCTGTTGCTTCTTGGCCAGCGTAGTCACAAAGTTTCTCTTTAATACCTAAGGTAGAGGTTTGGTCAGCAGTGGTTAATTCTGAAGGGGGACCTTCCGCCCTTTTAATTTTCTCTCTGCACTCTGCCCCACACACGGCCCTCATGACATTGATATAAGCAGTATTTTATCAACGCAACATAATGAAATTTTTCTCGGGAATAAAGAATGTTCATCTCACACGTGTCATCTGCAGGCACGTGGATTCAGGAGAAGCACAGTTGAATGGCAGAAAGGGTAGATGTTTGAAGCTTCACAGTCGCCCCGCATCCGCGCAGGAAGTGGTGAGTGAGCCATGGGTCTGTCAGCGCCTCCCTCCCGCCACCGCTTTGCCTCCACTCCAAGGTGCTGAGTTGTAAGGCTCCGCCATCGTCAGTGTCAGGCTGGCCTTTGCAGCCCCCGTCACTACTAACGCACTACTTTTCAAGAGGACTGAGTAGTTTTGTATGTCTCTGTCGTCTTCTTTTTAAACATCACAGTTGTTCCCTGTGTGTGATTCTTGACTTCTCTGAGCAGAGCGTCCGTATCTTTTGGAGAATTACACATTTCTTCCTGGGCCATTTTTCTCATATTTAGATGCACCTGTTTTTATCCTTTACAAACATCTTCTGCCTTCTTGTTTTCCTGTCTGTCAGGGACAGAAATTACAAGAAGTGGGAAGGATATTTGTAGCATCTGTTTCAAAAGATCTATGTCAGGATTTCCTTTGCACACCAAGAACTGGAGCTTGGAGCAGCACTTCTCTCTAAGCCGGGTTCTAGTGCCTTACACTCCAGAATGTCAAATCGTGGCTGTCAGTAGGAAGAATGAGAAGGAAAGAAAATTCGTTTCAGCGTGTGGGCTCCCATCCACCCCGCATAGCCTCTCCTTCCTCAGAACAAGTGGGCATGGGGTAGAAAGCTCTTTCAGGGAAGGGTTTTCTAGCAGCAACGTTAACACTTTACTCTGGTCAACACTCGGGATGTATAAAAGCACCATTGTAATTATTGTAAAGTACTGTAACTCATTATTCGTGTCTGTAGATGTGCAGGTCAGCTCAGCCCTTTTCTGTTCCTGTGTAGGGTTAGAGTGTGGTCCCGAAGACATTCGAGGCACTTTAGTAAATGGGATCTATTCCCGAGAAGCCCGGGTGACTTTGGGCACACAGGGTGACGGAGCATTTCTGCCCCCGTGAATGTGGTATTAACGTTGTGCACTGTATTTCTATCAAGCTAGGTTTCCATCAAGATTTCCTTTTCATGTTATGAGGTTTGTAAATGAATAAACAGACATTGTAATGACTCTTGCCGTGTCCACTTGTGAAGTGTTCTTCAAGTGCAGTGACTCGGTGTACGTATTTGCCATCACAAATGACAACCTGTGCATAAAACTGTTTGTACCTACCTGTATTACCACAGTGCAAGAAAGAAACAGAGGTTTGGAAACCAAGGCAGGGAGGATGTGGGCATTTATCTTCTCCTCCATGCAGCCCTGGCATGGCTGGGGGCAGCCTCCCTCCTCCGCCTGAAGCTACTGTCGCCATCACTGGGCTGTATGTATGGCCTGCCCACAATTAACTTCATAGTCAGGACCTGGCCCCTGACTACCCCACGTACGTGGGAGCCCGTGTTCGTGTGGAAAACAAGGGTGCTTGTGTCCTGCTCACACCGTGGGAAGGGGGGGACGTGGTCTGAGGGAAGCAGCCAGTGGCCTGTTCCTAGCGTCCATCCACACATTCAGTCACTGGACTTGCTCTGTTTATCCAACCAGTTTTTGAGCAGTTACATCCGGGGATCCCATAGGCTAACACGTCCTCAACAATCTCTTCATCTGGTCTTCCAAACCCCCTTGTATTTCCAGTTTCATGAATGGTCAGCCCCGCCAGACACCTGGGAGTCATCTGGTTGTCACCTCTCCCTCTGCCTCCAGTTTGGCACCCGCCCGACAGGCTGTCTCCTCGATGCCTCTCAGCTGTTGGGACCCCTCTGTCCCCACCACCGCCGCTGCTGTGGTTGAGAGAGTTACCGTCCCTGACTTCAGTACTAACCTCCTAACGATTCTCCTGCTTCTGTCATCCCCGTCCTCCCTCTGCAGGGTCGTCTGAGACACAGCAGGTCACTGACTCCCTGATGTGAAACCCTCGAGTGACTCCCCTTCATCATGAGATACATCTCGGACTCCTGGCCAGCCAAGGGCTCTGTGGTGTGCCGGCCGTGGCGCTCCAGGTCTCAGGGACCCCGCTGGGTGTGATGCCGGGGCCTGCGCCCAGTTCACTCTCCCTGCCTGCAGCTGCAACTGGGTCTTATCTCTCACCCTGCTCTTAAGTCACACTGAGAGGTTTGCCACATCCATCCTTTGCTCGCTAAAATGCCCTCCTGGCACCCGACCTGCTTTGGGTATAAAGTTCCTAATTTAGAGTCAAATGATCCTCTTCCCACACCCCCTCCATTCATCCTGGCAGAGCCCTCCCATCTTTCAAAACAAAGCCCGCTGGATACAGTGGCTCACACATGTAATCCCAGAACTTTGGGAGGTCAAGGTGGGAACTCCTATCACTTGAGGATAGGAGTTCGAGACCAGCCTGGGCACATAGCAACACCTCATCTCTAAAAAAAATAAAAAATTATCTGGGCAGAGTGGCACGTGCTTGTAGCTACTCAGGAGGCTGAGTGAGGAAGATCGCTTGAGCCCAGGAGTTCAAGGCTGCAGTGAGCAATGATTGCCATAGCACTCCAGCCTGGGCGACAGAGCTAGACCCTATCCAAAAAAAGCCCACCACATCCTTTTCTGATATATCTTTATTTTTTCTCTACTGGTTCTGCAAATCCTTCTGAGGAGGATTTGACTTCTTTGAAACTGCAACATCTAGCATTTAATAGGTGATTAAGTGAGCGGGGGAAAGTGGAGAGCAGAAACTCTGTTTGCCAACTTGAAATAGGGGAAAATGCCCCGTTGCCTCCCAGGTCAGACACGATTCCTTTATTGCCTCTGTCCACATCCACAGGCCAGTAGGTGACGCTGTGGCATGTGATTTGAGGTTTCCTGGGCTCACAGGGCTGTGTGGACTATGTCAGACTCATCACATCTCCCTGGGGGCCGGGCGCGGTGGCTCACGCCTGTAATCCTAGCACTCTGGGAGGCCAAGGCAGGCGGATCGTCCTGAGCTCAGGAGTTCGAGACCAGCCTGAGCAAGAGCGAGACCCCATCTCTACCAAAAATAGAAAGAAATTAATTGGACAGCTAAAAATATATATAGGAAAAATTAGCCGGGCATGGTGGCGCATGCCTGTAGTCCCAGCTACTTGGGAGGCTGAGGCAGGAGGATCGCTTGAGCCCAGGAGTTTGAGGTTGCTGTGAGCTAGGCTGACGCCACAGCACTCTACTCAGGGCAACAGAGTGAGACTCTGTCTCAAAAAAAAAAAAAAAAAAATCTCCCTGGGAAGGCTGATAACCCAGCGTGGCCTGTATGGCACAGAAGGACTGAAATGAGGCTCCGCGGGTGCAGCCTTGAGAAGAGGCTAAGCTTGTTCCCATGAAAGTCTGTAGAGTTAGGGACCCTCAGACACTTAGATCTGGGCCGTCACCTGCCTCAAGCCCTCCAGGCTCCCAGATTGTCATGGAGGGTTAAGAGCATGACTTTGGGCTTGACCTGGCCTGGGCCTGAATGCCAGCAGTGCGTCTTCCTTAGTGTACGACCTTGGGACGTTACCTTTCTTAGGCCTCCATTTACTTGATTGCAAATTGGACAGCGACACCTACTTTATAGGGTTTTTGTGAGACTCAAATAATGCATATGAAATACTTGGCCCACTGCAAAGTCTTTCCATGCATGACAGCTGCTCTTTTGTTACTCCTGCAAGGCAAACTGCATGGCCCTTGGGTTTCCAGACTGTGGGAGATGAGCAAAACTGAATGACGCAAAGAGGCTGAGAAACATGCAGCTAGAGGAGCAAAGGACCTGGGCCCAGACCTGTTTGCCAGGTGCTCGTGAGGGGAGCCGAGCTGGAATCCCCAGGTGCCACTGGTGCTGATGTGTTAAATGAGCTCATTGTGGCTTGTTCACTAACTACATGAGCTTAACTCCAGGATGCAGCCTGGGAATTAGGTGCAATTGTCTGAGCCCAGGAAGGTATCTTTCTGTGCCCAGGACATGCGTGTATATGAGCAAATATCGCCAAGCTTCTGGTGTTTTGAACACCTGTGTTTTCCAGCCCTTCAAGACCCTGAATGTGTCTGGATGTTTCCACTTCATCCCCTCCTCAGACCAGCTGGTTCAACTCTGTTGCTGTGCTCTAGACTCTCTCAATTGGGTAACTTTGCATATAACAATTATGAAAATAATAGCAACCTCAAAAGGATGTTTGGTATCCAAGTCTCCCCAACTCATTTCCACAAGGGACTAACTCCTGCAAGCCTTGAAGAACAAAGTCTTCCAGGTCCCTTGGCCACAGTAGAAGCCGTAGACACAGGGGAGCTTGCCGTCCTAGCCATTCGAATCTCAGTTCTGTACATCCGCCTATATGCCCTGTGATAATGCTCAGTTTTTTCATGGATAAGCTTCCTCCTTGCCTGTTGAAGCATCTTTTGGGCAAACTTCTTTCTCAGGCATTTGATCTTCAGCTCTACAAAATTCCTTATGAGTTTCTGGCACAGCAGGAACCTTTTTCTCCTCTTTGACACCCAGGGTTCCAGCTGGAAAAGAGCAAGACATTGTTTCTCAAAAAAAAAACCAGAAAAAATACTGGCTAAAAACTTGCCAAACATGACAGAAAACGTTATGCATCCAAGAAGCTCAACAAATGCCATGTGAGATAAACTCAGGGATTAACCCCTACCCACATCACAGACGAGATGTCGAATGACAGAGAAAATCATGAAAGCAGCAAGAGAAGAAACTCTGCAGCATGTACAAGGGAGCCTCCAGATTAAAAGCTGATTTCTCATCAGAAACAATAGAGGAAGAAGGCAATGAGACGACGTTTTTAATGTGCTAAAAGAAAAAAACTTAACCAAGCATTCTGTACCCAGCAAATTACCCTTCAAAAATGAAGGTGAAATAAAAATACTCCCAGATAAACAAAAACAGAGAATTTGATGCTAGCAGATCTGCCTTATAAAAAATACTAAAGGAGCCAAGTGTGGTAGCTCACACCTGTAATCCCAGCACTTTGGGAGCCCGAGGCAGGAGGATCACTTAAGGCCAGGAGTTTGAGACCAGCCTGGGCAATATAGCAAGACCCTGTCTCTACAAAGAAATTTTAAAATTAGCCAGGTGTGGTGGCACATACCTATAGTCCCAGCAACTCGGGAGGCTGAGGCAGGAGGATCACTTGAACCTGGGAGTTTGAGGTTGCTGTGAGCTATGATGACACCACACTGCACTCTAGCCCAGGCAACAGAGCAAGACCCTGTCTCAAAAAAAAACAAAAAAACAAAAAAACAAAAAAAACGAAGACAACAAAAATAAAACAGTATTTTTACTGAGTGGAAGTCTTGAGAAAAGACATCCTTGCCTTGTTTCTGATCTTAGGGAGGAAAGTATTTAGTCTCACCATTAAGTATGATGTTAGCTGTAGGGTTTTCATAGGGGCTGAATTCATATGCTGGGACTGCCATATAAGGTATCACTGTGGGTGGCTTAAACAGCAGAAATGTATCTTCTTACAGTTCTGGAGGCTTAAATGCCAAGATCAAGGTGTTGGTGGGGTTGGTTTCCTCTGAGGGCCTCTCTCCCTGGCTTGTACTTGGCCATCTCCTCCCCTGTGTATTCATGTGGTCTTCCTTCTGTGTCTGTGTCCTAATCTCTTCCTATAAGGACACCAGTCATACTGGATTAGAGCCCACCCCAATGACTTCATTTAGCTTTAACTACTTCTTTAAAGATCTTACTTCCAAAGACAGTCACCTTCTGAGGTGCTAGAGTCAGGACTTCAACATACCCATTGGTGGAGGCACAATTCAGCTCATAGCTGGGGCCCTTTATCAAGCTGAGGAATTTCCTTCCTATTATTAATACTAGTTTGTTGAGAATTTTCAGAGGAATAGATCTGGGACTTTATGAAATGCTATTTCTGTGTCTTTGAGATGATCATGTGGGTTTTGTCCTTTATACTATTAATATAGTGCATTCCTTCCTTTATTTATTTAGTTAGTTATTTTGAGTCAGGGTCTTGCTGTGTTGCCCGGGATAGAGTACAGTGGTGTCATCATAGCTCACTGCAGCCTCAAACTCTTGGGCTCAAGCGATCGTCCTGCCTCAGCCTCCTGAGTAGCTGGGCTACAGATGCGTGCTACCACGCCTGGCTAATTTTTCTCTTTTTTGTAGAGACGGGGTCTCACTTTTGCTCAGGCTGGTCTTGAGCTCCTGGTCTCTAGTGATCCTCCCACAGCTTCCCAAAGTGCTGAGATTACTGGCGTGAGCCACCACGCCCGGCCTCAGTGCGTTCCTTTAACTAATTTTCAGATGTTAAACCAACCCTATGTTCCAGGAATAAATCCCACTCCGTGATGGTGTTTAATCCTTTCTATAAGTTGTTAGATTAGTTTTGTAATATTTCATTGAAGATTTCTTTGTCTGTATTTATGAGGGATATTAATCTAGAATTTCCTGTGATGTCTTTGCCTGGTTTTGGTACACAGATAACACTGACCTTAGGGAATGAGTTGGGAAATGTTCCTCCTTTTCTGCTTTCTGAAAAAGTTTATATGTGATTGGTATTATGCCTTCCTTAAGTATTTTATAGAATTTTCCAGTGAAGTCATTTGTACCTGAGCTTTTCTTTGTGGAAAAGATTTTTTCGTTAGCATAAAGTTGTTCTTAATATTTCCTTATGAACTTTTTGATTTCTATAGGATCAGCTCTCATGATGTCCCCTTTTTCCCTCCTGATATGGAGAATTTTGTCTTTTCTCTCTTTTCTGGGTGTTTATTAAAAGAATTTTCTAAATTGTACAATTATGTTTAGAGCAACTTTACTCATAACAAACAAAAGCTTAAAACAACCCAGATTCTGTTGATAGGGGAATGAATAAACAACTAGACATACAATGAAATGCTACCAGCAATTTTAAACAAATAAGAAACAACCTGCTAATATAGACAACAACATGGAGAATCTCACAGACACAATATGGAGGAAAAGAATCCAGACATTAAAGTGTGCATATTATATGAGTCCATGTATATGAGAGTCAGAGAAAATAAAACTTACTTATGTTGAGGGAAGTCAGAATAGAAGTTGCTTATTGGGGAATGAGAATTGACCGGAAAAGGGCACAAAGGAAATTTCTGGGGAGATAGAAATAGTCCATATGCTGACTAGGGTGTTGGTTACACCCATGTGTACATTTGTCAGAATTCATTGAATTGTGCATGTAAGGTATGTGGAGTGAGTATGTAAATATTACCTCAATTATATGTATATATACATGTATATGTAGGTATGTAGGTATAATCGTGTCACTTAATGATGACTGTGTCCTGAGGATTGTGTCATTATGTGATTTCGTCATTGTGGGAACTTACACAAACCCAGATGGAATGGTGTACTACATACCTAGGCCATGGAGTATAGCCTGTTGCTCCCAGGCTGCAATCCTGTATAGCATGTTACTGTCCTGAATACAATTGTAACACAATGGTAAATATTTGTGTGTCTAAACATAGAAACAGTACAGTCAAAATACAGTATGATAATCTTACAGCACCACTGTCGTATTAATATATTGGGTTTGGTCTGTCGTTGACTGAAACTTTGTTATGAGGTGCATGACTTTTTATATATATAAAGGCAAAATGTTAGCAATTGACGAGTCTGGGTAAAATGTATATGAATGTTCATTGGACTATTCTTTCAACTTTTCTGTAAGTTTGATGTTTTTCAAAATGAAATTTTTACAAATTTAAAATAAAATGGACATGTAATTTTTGGAAAAACAAAATGCAGCCACTGCTCTCCTGAAGTTGAATGTAAATCTTTTTTATTTTTTTTAGAGGTGGGGTCTTGCTATGTTGCCTACTCTGGTCTTGAACTCCTGGGCTCAAGTGATCCTCCTGCCTCACCCTCCCGAACAGCTAGGACTACAGGTATGCACCACCACAACCAGCTTGAATGTAAATCTTAAAGAGATTTTTTTTGGAGACCATCAACAGAATTTCGTGGCTCTGAAAAAATGAGCTGCTTCAGAGACAGAACGGCTTGAACACTGCAGCTCCGAGTGCAGGCTGAGAGCAGAGGTGACAGCTATGCCTGCGCTGGAGGCGGCTGGATTGTTAGAGACCAAGCAAACATAGTCGGATGTGAATTGTAAAATCTGGGTGCTGTATACAAGCCACATGTAGCCTCACCCAGAGAGAGCGCCTTGCAAGAACGGGGCTGCTCGTTCTTAAATCCCACCCCCACCCGAGCCGGCTCCAGCAGAAAGTCTGGACCCAGGAAGAAATAGCACATAAACCAAGGAGCAATGCCCTGGTTAGGGAGTCCAGCAGAGGTTGTCATCCCAGCCCAGTCCCACGCAGTTGGACAGTGACACTCCCAGGGTCACACAGAGCGTATCAGGGAGAGCCTAGGCCCTCAGGCAGCTCGTCTTGTGCTTTATCCACTCAGCTCCTCCTCTTCTGGCTCGTGACCCTGTGGTCACCCTGGACTCATCTTGCCATGAGCCAAGGCCACCAGGGACCCTCAAAAGTTGCTCCACCCTGATCCCCAAAATATATTTTTCTCCCACCTGTCCCAAGTGCCTGGCATCATGCTATTATGGGACAACTACTGATGTTTATTATCAAAACCCAGGGGTAGGAAGTGGGGATTTTATTACCCAGAACAGAGCAGAGCTGTGGAAATTGAACTGAAAAAGATCAAGACGTGAATGAACGTGCTGGGGGTGTGAGGGCAGAGGTCATTCATTAGCTGGGGTGCACCTCAGACAAGTCCCACACTGAACCCCAGTTTCCTCATCTACAAAATGAGTATCCCATCTGCTACTACACAGCTGTTGTGATGATGAGATGAACTGACACATGTGAACATGGTTTGTAAGCTCTGTAAGAAGAGGTAGCTGTTAGTAAGCATCGCTGGGACCCAGATGTGGTGAGTTTGAGGTTGCCGCCTTATCTGTTTGAGGGAGGCCCTGGGTATGGTCAGGAGACCCGCAGCCCCAGGCTAGCTTCGTGGTCCTTGTGGCTGGCCTCGCCCCCAACACCCATGATGACATCCACAGCCCATCGGTGTCCCCCCAGGAAAGCCAAGCCCATCTGCATCTCAGCCGAGTCTCCCCGGAGTCGACACTCAGCTCTGAGAGGGTGCTGGCCCAGGGGCCACAGTCACGCAACTCCAGAGGGCAGAAGCAGTTGGTTTGCGAAGGGGGCCTTTGGCACGGCTGAATAACCTTCCATCTGCCCTGAGAGGAATGCGGGCGTTCGCCTGTAGCCTGCAGGACAGTCTTTATTTTCTAAGAAACGTGGGCTGCGGTGCAGTTCTGCTGCACCTTATCCTGGTGGGATTATGTGGGCCACAGCCGGGCCCCGAACATCATGGCCATCTGCTGCCCTCCTGCTACGCCGCCTGTTTGTCTGGGGACAGACTCATTCCCAGCATGACTGGAGTCAGCCGAGGGCATCACGTGCTCTGGTCCCCGCCTGCCTTGCGGCTCCTGGCGTAGTCACGTGGGGGAGGGTGGGGGCACTGCCCAGGCAGGCTGTCCTAAGGCACCCTTTTCCTCACACAGGAGTGGCCCCGGCCCATTCCCCCGTGAGCCCACTGGTGGCACCGGTCTGGTGTGCGGTTACCTCTCGCCCATGTTTAATTCATGGCTGGGGGGTTGGGAGGAGCTTCCCAGGAAAGGGAAGAACTCCCCTGGGGTCTTGCCCAGGTCCTGCCCACCGAAGAGCACATAGCTGAGGCCCCAGCCTCCTCCTTGGGTCTGGGGCTGGGGAGTGGAAACCACTGATGGGCTCAGAGGAAACTGTCCCAGCCAGGGCACAGCCATCGGTCACTAATCCGCAGCCCTGGAATGTCTGTGGGCCAATCAGCAGGGTCTCTGGGGGCTCCCCAAGGGCGCTAATAATCCTGCAATGATTAGCAGGGGCCACGGGGTCAGTGCGCACTGCTCCGCCTGCTGTCGGTGGGGCGGGCTGGCCAGGCCGAGGCTGGAGCAGCGGGCAACCCCGGGAGCTGTCTGTCTGTTTTCATGCCAGCGCCGATGGGAGGCTGTTTGGACACACCGATTACTTACTCACCAGCCTCCCTCTTTTGTCTACCAGCCCAGTCTGACGCCTCGAGATTGTGAATAGCTCCATCCAGCCTGGGAAGCGAGCTGGACGGCTGAGCCAGGCCGTGCCCAGAGCGCCCGACAGGCCCATGCTGCGGCCGGAGCCCTCCCCCGGGCTGGGAGGCCTCCTACCTGTGCTCCTGGCTCTCTTTGGCATCGCCTGGGCAGACGTGTGGATGCCCCACCCGCAGGAGCAGGCTCCAGTGACCGGAGGTAAGGGACGTCTGGGCAGAGCCGTGGCGAACTCTGCAGAGGGGGTGCTAGGCGACTTCTGGAGCCCTGGGCCGTGCTGTTGTGACTTAATGAGGGAACCCTCAAACCACGGTGGGCTGGGGCTGGGGAGGAGGGAGGAGGAAGGAGGAAGGGGTGGGCCCAGGGCTGGGGTCAAGGAGGAAAACTGACCAGAGCCTGCAGCTGGGCCCAGAAGCGCCTCGGTGGCCAAGCAGAGCCCCAGGCAAGGGCAGCTGCCCTCCCCACACTGAGCCCGGCTTCTACACCCAGGCTTCCTTCTCCATCGCTGCGCCCCGTGCCCTCCCCACACGCACCACCCTCCTCTCCCAGCTTAGGTCTTGTTTCCTAAGGGGGCCTGCACCCTCACCCGCCCTGGCTCGGGCGCAGGTTCCCCTGCTCTCAGCCCGACCTTCTCTCTCCACCCCAGCCTTGAGCAGGAAGGAGGGTTTCTTGCTTCTCGCCCTGCACAACCGCCTGCGCAGCCGGGTCCACCCCCCCGCGGCCAACATGCGGAGAATGGTGAGTGCCTCGGCCCAGCTCTGCTCTGCCAGGGGGCAGCGGGAGGGACAGGCCCCAGAGGAGGGCTCAGGCACAACCAGTCACCTTGCCCACTGGAGAGATTGTGGCCCTGGTTCCTGGGGCTCTGTGGCTTCTCCCCGCCAGGGGACCCTCAGTGCAGGAGGTCTGGCCCCTTGGCTCACACAGGCCTGAAGGGCAGGCCTTGGGCCTTCCCTGGCATCCTGTTGCCATGGAGACCAGGAGACATGGAAGGAGACAGTCCCCTCCTCCAGGGAAAAGGAGTTTCCCCAGGAGTCCAGCAGGATAGGGGGGTAGTGTGTGGGGGGACGGAGATCTTCCTGGGCTTATCTGGGCCACCAGGCGGGGCCTCTCCCGAGCTTCCTGCTCATTCACTGGTCATGTTTCACAGCTGGAGCAGGTGTGGGGAGGTGGGATTTCCCACCACCCCAACTGGGGCTGCGGGGTTGGCTGTCCTCAGGGGGCTCATAGATGCTGTCTCCCAAAGTCTGGGACGCAGCAGCCACAGCTCACGTTCACAGGCCAGGGAGCAGGGGCAGGCCCCGGCGGGGGCGGGCAGGGTTCCCCATGGCTGCCTCCCATGAACTCCTCCTAGGCTGGTGGTGACCTTGAGCGCTCTGGGTCAGTTTCCCAGGAGGTGGGGGTGGGGGTGTGGGGTTTCCCAGCCCTGAGTGGCTCTGCCACTCCTCAGGCCCAGCCAGGGCTATTCCCAGCTATGATACCCAGCGGTGGGTGCTCCTGCCTGGGACCCTACAGGTGCTGTGGCCGGCAGGGCAGTTGGCGCCCTTTTCAGGGCCTTTTGTGGAAGTCCTGGAAAACCACATTTCAGTGAAAGGTACAAGTGGAGCCCACCCCTCAGCACCCCCACCACCTCAGCCCTGGGCTCCCCTGCAGGCCTCTGGGGCTCAGGGCGCCCCTTCTTTGTACACACTGGAGACTGGTGTGAGACCCAAGGGAGTCCCCGGCTCCCACTACGCCCTCATCAGAGGCAGAATCACAGGGAACATCGCGAGGCCAAGCCTGCTGGGGCAGCCCTGAGGGGCACCTTCCCTGCTGCTTCTGTTCAGTCCTCACAGCGCGCTATGCTGCGTTGTCCCCATTTTACACATGAGGACGCTGAGTCTCGTGGAAATTAGGTAAACACTGGGGGTCACATGGCTGGACCAGGGGTGGGGTGGGGGAGCAGTGAGGCCTGCTCCAGAGAGCTCTCCAAAGCCAGGAGGTGTCTCACACCCTTTATTTCCACACTGTACCCCTACTTACCCCAAGGCGGGGGTGGGGAGGCCGAGAAAACAGGCTAGAGAGGCACGGCCGCCGCAGGAGGGCAGCTTGGCCAGGCGGGAGCTGCCAAGCCTTTCTGACGAGGGCCAGAACCCAGAGCCAGTCGGCAAGGCTTGGGCACCCCTTTCCTGACAGGAACAGGGCAGGAAGGTCATCCCATTGCCTGTGCACAGCCTCAGGGTGCCCATGCCAGGACGCAGTGAGAGGGAGGCTCCATCCCAGGAGGAGCCGAGCTCTGGGTCCGATGTCAGGCACCGCTGTGCTTTCCCAGCGCACCTGGGAGAGCTCCCGGTGGGTCCCGCCTGACCTTTCCTGGCCCCGGCTCAGTGAGACAGACCAGCTCAGAGCGTCAGGTGTGCAAGCAGGACTCCTCATCCGGTGCTCTCTTCTCCACATGACCTGGCAGGCACCTGCTGGGTGCTTGTAGACAGTGGAAGAGTTGAATCATTGAGGCCTGGCCCAGCAGTCCCCTCCTTTACCCAAGGGCCTCGCGTTGACACCTCTGTCTGTGCCACCCCTAGGACTGGAGTGAGAGCTTGGCCCAGCTGGCTCAAGCCAGGGCAGCCCTCTGTGGCACCCCGGCCCCGAGCCTGGCGTCCGCCCTGCAAGTGGGCTGGAACGAGCAGCTGCAGCCGGCAGGCTTGGCGTCCTTTGTCGAAGTTGTCAACCTGTGGTTCGCAGAGGGGCAGCGGTACAGCCACGCGGCGGCCGAGTGTGCCCACAATGCCACCTGCACCCACTACACGCAGGTGAGTGTGTTGCAGGTGAGGCCAAGGTACAGGCTCCCAGGCCCCTGAGGCCAGCTGGGTCATCTCAGAAAAGGCTATGATTTGTCCTAAATTTTGGGATTCCTTTTCCTCCAATATGTTTAATTTTACTTTTTTCAATCTTAAATATGAGTCGTTTAAAACATAAATTTAGAAATGGACCTCTTCTTACCGTACACTTCTAGATTTAGAAGATGTTACTAAGCTAAAGCGCCACTTCCTCTGTGTCCCTGCCCAGAGGGAACCTTCCTGAAGTTCAGGTCCATCACTTCCAAGCAGGTTTCTTTCTTTTTTCTCTTCATTCAACAAATATTTGTCAAGTGGCTTCTATGTACCTGGCACTCTTTCGGTGCTAAGGTAAAGCACTGAAAAACAGAAGCCAAATCCCACGCAGGTTTTGATAGTTTCACTACACGTATAAGTGTTTTTATACATTTTCCACTTGTGCAAGTGAGTTGTGTTTTTAGGAATCTCATGCTCTACCAACTGAGCTAGCCGGGTGCAGGTGACTTGTATTTTTAAATCTTACATAAATGTTCTGTGTGTCTCCTTTTGACACTTATCACTCCAGACCACATATACAATTTACTTCCGTTGATCCGTATTGGCACGGGAATTCATGTTGACTATTCAAGTTTCACTATGAATAAAATGCAATTCATTCATTCTAAAGGATATGGATGGGCATCTAGATTATTTCCACTTTTTTATCATTACAAACCATACCATGGCACAGAGACCCTGCTTCAGGTCCTCTCTGCATGTGTGTGTCCAGAGTTTCTCTAGGAGAGACTCAGAAAAGGACTGGCCCGTCACAGAGAACACGCACCTATAGCCATGTGTTGCCAAAGCGATTGCAGCAGCCGTACAGACCAGCAAACCAGTCCCCGCTTCCCGGCATCATCGGGCTCCATTTTATCAGTCTTTTCCTTTATGGTTCATCCTTTTTGTTGTACCATGTTGGAGGAATCCTTTTCTACCCTAATATCAGAAAGATGTTTTTTTCCTATATTTTCTTCCAAGGTTTAAATGTTCTCACATTGAGGTCATTTAGCCACTTGGAATGTTTGGGCGTGCTGTGACATAGGACTTAATCTTATCTTTTTCTGTATGAGCACCTTTTATTGAGTCTTTTCCCAGCTGATTCATGACGCCACCAGAGTCATGTGCTAAGTTCCTATATCCACACGTTCATATATCCACACAGGGCTGTTAACTGAGCTCTCTGGTTTTTTTTTTTTGTTGTTGTTGTTGTTGTTGAGGCAGAGTCTTGCTCTGTTGCCATGGCATCAGCCTAGCTCACAGCAACCTCAAATTCCTGGGCTCAAGCGATCCTCCTGCCTCAGCCTCCTGAGTAGCTGGGACTACAGGCGAGCTCCACCACGCCTGGCTAATTTTTTCTATTTTTAGTTGTCCGGCTAATTTCTTTCTATTTTTAGTAGAGACGGGGTCTCACTCTTGCTCAGGCTGGTCTCAAACTCTTGACCTCAAGCGATCCTCCTGCCTTGGCCTCCCAGAATGCTAGGATTACAGGTGTGAGCCACCGCGCCCGGCCTGAGCTCTCTGTTCTGTTGGTCTTTTCATTTGTCCCTGCACAAACTGTGTTTAAATTATTGTGGTGTTATAAAAAGCTTTGATAGGACGATTCCCATTCCCCATATTTGTTCAAAAATATCTTGTCTAGTCATGGTTCTTGATTCTTTCCTACAAATTTAACAAATATCTCATATCAGGTTACAGACATTTCCTTCTTCTTTTTATTTTTTATTTGTTTTGAGATAGGGTCTTTCTCTTTTGCCTGGGCTAGAGTGCAGTGTTGTTACCATAGCTCACTGCAGCCTCCAACTCCTGGGCTCAAGTGATCCTCCCACCTCAGCCTCTCTAGTAGCTGGGACTACAGGCACGTGCCGCCATGCTCAGCCTTTGTTAAGCATTTTTAAAATCATGACTGGGTCTGTGTTTGATGAAATGCTTTTTCTACATCTATTGAAATAATCTTATGTTTTTTAAAAAATCTGTTAAAGTGATGAAATACATGATCATTTCTGTATATGTGTGTGTATGTGAGAGAGAGAGAGAGAGAGAGAGAGAGAGAGAGAGAGAGAAAGCTGTTACATGACACCAGATCTTCCTGGTTACATAATTTAAATGTTTAACGTTTTATTATATAAAATTTCAAACATATACAAAGTGGTCCAAATGGTATAATGAACCCCCAGGTTCCCATCCATCATCCAGCTTCAACAACTATCAACTCATGGTTTCATGTATATCCTTACCTATTTCCCTCTCCTCCTACATTATTATTGTTGTTGTTATTATTATTATTATTTTTTTTTTTTTTAGAGATAGAGTCTCACTGTGTTGCCCATGCTGGACTCCAACTCCTGGGCTCAAGCCTCCCAAGTAGCTGGGACTATAGGCGTGCACCACCACACCTGGCCCATATTATTTTTAGGCAAATTTCAGACATCATATCATTTTATCCATAAATAATAAATATGTATCTCTAAAAGATGGCTCTTTTTAAGAAACATAATCATAGCACCAACATTAATATATATTTTAAAATGTTAACCCTTCCTGCCTTCCTACTTGCAGGGCTGTAATTCAACTATGCACCGCATGCTATAATAGTTACTCAAATGCTAAAGTACTTATGAATTAGTAAATAGTTGCCACCCAAAGTTGCCAGAATGTACCTGTCTAGCCTCTTCCCTGGGACCCCATGGATCTCTCCCACGAGCTAGAACCAAAGGGTTAATGCCTGGCGCAGTAGTGGGTCTCCATGCCCCTCTCTAGCCCATCACCTGTGCCAATCAGCAAGCACCCATGCCCTACTGGTTGTTAAATATTTTGAAACGTCTGCCTATTTGGCATGTGATGTGATGTGTGTGTGTGTGTGTGTGTGTGTGTGTGTGTGTGTGTGTGTTGTGTTTTAAATTCATTGCTGGAATTGATTTGATAAATATTATTGGTAATGAAAGTGACCTTTAATTTTCTTTTCTCTTACTGCCTTTACCTGGGTTATAGAAATGCTGTACTGACCTCAGGAAGTGAGTTGGAATCTTTGCCTCATTTTCTAGTCTCTGGAATAATTTCTGTGTTACTTGCTGTAATTCTCCTGTAAAACTATTTGAGCTTTGTTCTATTTTTTGTTTGTATTTGTGCACATGTGAATGGATTTTTAACTAATGATTCAACTTTTGGAAATGGTTATAGATCATTTATCTAAAGTTTTCTATTTCTTCTTGATACAGTTTTTCCAAGTTCTGTTTTCTAGGGAATTGTCCATTTTATGTTTTTTAATTTATTGGTTATAATTGCTCATTACTTAACAGAGATTTAAACTAGAATTAAGCACAGATTTAAAAAAATTTACTCTGTAGCTCTGTTCTTTTTAAATTCCCAATATTGTTTATTTGTACCTTCTCTCTTTAATTATTTACCAATATTCACAAAGTTTTGTCTATTTTATTACTCTTTTCAACAAATCAGCTTTTTGCTTTTGTTCTGTTTTTTCTTTATTCTTAATTTTATTAATTTCTGCTCTTATTTTCATCTACTTTATTTAATTTACTCCATTATTCTTTTTTATCTTCTCGATGTGGATTCTTAACTCATTAATTTTAAATCTGTTTCTGTTTCTACTATGTACATTTAAAGCTATGAATTTCCCTCTAAACTACTTTAGCTGCATCCCATAAGTTTTGGTATTTAGTGTTTTCATTGTCATTTAGAGCTATTTTCTATTTCCAATCATGATATTGTTTTTTATTTTGAAGTGTATATTTAAGTCTCCAAAGTATGTTTTCTTCTTTACTTACTTCTAAATTATTTGCTTTAAATTTCATTACATTGAATTTATAGAATGTGGCCTGTAGGATGTTGATCCCTTGGTATTGTTGAAACTTGCTTTGTGGTCTAATGTGGGGTATTGCTTTGTGATTTGCAAAAGTTCTGTAGATTCTCATAAAGAATGCATACTCTCTAATTATTGGATACAGGTATATAACTGCATGCTCACCTCTCCCTGCCACAATCCCACAATCCAGTCTCCTGTCTGGCTACCAGAGAGTTTGCTTACTTGTTCTTGTGCGTTGACCACCTGTGCTGTTTCCAAATTGTCACCATTTCTAAGACTTTAAATCTAAGTTTAAAGCTCTGTATCCATCAGCTTTTGCTGCATGACACACCACCCCAAAATTTAGCAGCTTTTGATTTTGCAGGTCAACCATTTGGGTTGGGCTCTGCTGGGAGGTTCTCTGGTCCTGGCTGGGCCCACTCATGCAACTGTGGTCAGCTAGTGGGTTGGCTGGGAACTGCTGTGTAGAATGGCCCCAAGTAGCTCATCTTGCCCTGTGAGTCTTTCAACCTCCAGCAGGCTATCCTGAGCTTGTTCGTGTGGTGGCTGAGCATGGTTCTATGAGACTGAGTGGAAGTTGCAAGATCTCGTGAGACCAGATTCAAAATCAGTCCAGTATCATTTCTGCTGCAATCTATTGGAAAACACAAGTCACAAGGCCAGCCAGATTCAAGGGGTGGGGAAAGAGACACCTCCTCTTACTGCAAAGAGCTGCAAAGTCACCTATCAAGAAGGATTGTGGTCATTTTGCAATCACAAGGCCCTTGATGTCCAAGTCTCTCTCCACCCATCCACAATCTCCCCTCCCTTCAGGTCTGCTGGCCCTGCCCCCTCCACTTAGAAAGCCTTTCTAGGCTGTTCCCACCCATTCTATAGCCCTGCCCAGGACAGCTGCTGCTCCTGAGGCCCCCAAGGAGGTGAGGGAGCTGTCTGTCTGCCTGGATTGTGGCAAAAGCTATGTCCCCCTCCCCAGGGCTATGATAGGATTTCTGAGCCACTGTGTTTCCTGCAGCTCGTGTGGGCCACCTCGAGCCAGCTGGGCTGTGGGCGGCATCTGTGCTCTGTGGGCCAGGCAGCCGTGGAAGCTTTTGTCTGTGCCTACTCCCCCGGGTAAGCCCCCATGACGGCAGCTGCCCTGCCACTCCTGCTGGGCTGTCTGGGAGGCAGGGAGGGATGGTTTCACCCACGGTGACATGCCCACCCATGCGCCTGGTGACCTTTACCCATTGGTGGGAGGGGGAAGAAGCAGAAAGGGAGAGGGTGAAGATTCTGGCCATGCAGATGTGCCTTCCCAGAAGCATGACCCTAGTTTCAGGGAATTTGCCCAGGACTAGTTTGGAGGTCATCTTCTGTTTCCAAGGGAATCTCCCCATCTTATCCAGCTCCCTGACTCCCAGCAGGGCCAGAGGAGCTGAGGGGCCCATGGGGCAGGCAGCAAGGCCCTTGCAGACCCTTGGCACTTGCTCTCACAGAGGCAACTGGGAGGTCAATGGGAAGACAATCGTCCCCTATAAGAAGGGTGCCTGGTGTTCACTCTGCACAGCCAGCGTCTCGGGCTGCTTCAAAGCCTGGGACCACACAGGGGGGCTCTGTGGTGAGTGTCCCACCCACCTGCCCCCTCCTGGGGCAGCAGGCACACGAGGGCTTGGCCTGGTGGTCCTCGGGTGGGTGGCAGCTTCCTGAGGGGCTATCTGGGAAGCCCTGGCCCTCAGCACCCAGGGAGGCTCCCCCCTCATCTGACCAGAGGTCCCCAGGAACCCATGTCGCATCAGCTGCCGGAACCACGGATATCTAAATGTCAGCACCTGCCACTGCCACTGTCGTCCTGGCTACACGGGCAGATATTGCCAAGGTGAGAGGCACTGGAGTTCCAGATCACGACTGCCCGGGGGATCCAGTGTACCGGCAGGCAGCCCCGTAGGGGTGAGGAGGGAGGCCGAGACCGAGTGTGCACACGCCTGCCCGTGTGGCGTGTCCCAGGGCTGTTACACTTTGCTTTGAGGGAGTCTCGCATGTGTCGGGGGTGCTAACCCTGTATGTGCTGAGTGTGCACACTGCATTTATGGAGCACCGACTGTCTGCCAGACCCTGAGCTGTGTAGGGGATTCAAAGTAGAATCAGATTTGGCCCCTTGGGTTCTGGGATGGTGGGAGGAGAATAGACTTAGGAACCAGAAGTGAGTTCTTATCCCACTGCCCCCACCCCACCCTGCTCTGTGACCAGGGGCAGGTCACCTCCCAAATCCCAATTTGTCTCTTTGTACAATGGGGATCAAACCAAAGACAACACGCGTGGCAGCAGTTGGAAGCCCCGATGGGTTCTTTCTCTGAGAGGGGTGTTCTTGCTGTGGTTAGCATTTCCGAATGTTAGAGGCGTGTGTGGGGCAGCGTGGTGTCCAGGTGGCAGGGGGCTGAGCGCTCTGTCCTCCTGCCCTGGCAGTGCGGTGCAGCGTGCAGTGCGTGCACGGCCGGTTCCGGGAGGAGGAGTGCTCCTGCGTCTGCGATGTGGGCTACGGGGGAGCCCAGTGTGCCAGTGAGTACTGCCCTGGCCCCATTTGGCGGGTGTCAGCTCCCAGGAGCCCACACTATGTGTCTCCTCCCAACCCCTCAGTCAGTGACATCACCTTTGTAGCTCAAAACCGGCCGCAGTGTGGGGAATTACACCACCGAAATTGGCAAATACTACAAACGGTGTTTTTTTCTGAGGGGGGAGCGAGAGAGAGTTCCTTGTTACACATTTACCAGCACACCACTGCCCCCACCCACTCTCCAGTTTGGAGCAGGTAGCCGGAGGAAGGGACGCTTTGGGTGCAGCTCCCTGGCAGGGCGGGAGAGGGTGACGATTCTGAGGTCCACACACACTAACTCAGCACCCCTGACCCAGCCAAGGAGCACTTTCCCTTCCACACCTGCAACCTGAGGATTGATGGAGACTGCTTCATGGTGTCTTCAGAGGCCGACACCTACTACGGAGCCAAGCTGAAATGCCAGGTGATGGCTGTCCCCTGCCTTCCCTGGAACCCCCAGGGTCTCAAGTGAGGGACTTAATGGAGGGACCCTAGACTGACAGCTGGTTTCTTCGACTTCTCTGACCTCACACCCTTCATTAGCGTAAGGCAGGGGTCCCAGACTCAAAGGCTCATGGAAGCTGGGAGGCCACTTAATGACCTGAGGGAGGCCGGGCGCGGTGGCTCATGCCTGTAATCCTAGCACTCTGGGAAGCCAAGGCGGGCAGATTGTTTGAGCTCAGGAGTTCGAGACCGGCCTGAGCAAGAGCGAGACCCCGTCTCTACTAAAAACAGAAAGAAATCAATTGGACAACTAAAAAAAATATATAGAAAAAATTAGCCAGGCATGGTGGCTCATGCCTGTAGTCCCAGCTACTCGGGAGGCTGAGGCAGTAGGATTGCTGGAGCCCAGGAGTTTGAGGTTGCTGTGAGCAAGGCTGACGCCACGGCACTCTAGCCTGGGCAAACGAGTGAGACTCTGTCTCAAAAAAAAAAAAAAACAAACAAAAATGACCTGAGGGACCCAGAGACAAGGTCCCACCTAACCTCTATCCAAGGGAGCTGACCTGACTCGGCTTCAGCTGCGGGTCACCATGCAGGATTTTGAGTTCAGCGTGGCCAGAACTTGGGGTTTTTCAAGAGAACCAGAGATCCAGATATTCTTTGGCATCTCAGTGTATTAATGCTGGCAGTCAGTTTGAATGCGTGTAAGACACTGTGCAGGGGAAACAAAACCTTTCCGGGGGCAGGACCCTGCTGGGGTCTCCAGGCTGCCAGTTGGGCTCCTGTGCTCAGAGAGAGGAGAAGCAGGCAGGGGGAGAGTGGAAGGGGGACCCCTATTCTTAGAGGCAGGAGGCCGTCAGGGCCAGGGGTGAGAACAGCCCTGCCAGCACACACATTTGGCGTCCATAGTCATGGGGGTGGCAGGAAGGGCAGGAGGGGCCGGCACGAGCTCTGGGGGCCCTGCCAGTCCGGCGTGACCGGGGCGGGGGTTACAGAGAAAAGGCGGGGTGCTGGCCCAGATCGAGAGCCAGAAAGTGCAGGACATCCTCGCCTTCTACCTGGGCCGCCTGGAGACCACCAATGAGGTGACCGACAGCGACTTCGAGACCAGGAACTTCTGGATTGGTGAGTGCCTGGCTGCTTGGGGGTGCAGCCAGTGTGGGGTCTTGATGCTTCTTGTTGCTCCAGGAATCGTGGGTCATGGCAGCCCAGAGCAGGGACAGCAGATTGCAAGGCTGTGGCAAGGGCTGCTGGGGCCAGCAGCTGGGCTGCCCACCCTTTCCCCCGGGAGAGGGCCAAGGGGCAAGACCCAGCAGGGGGCCGGCAGTGCTTGGAGCAGGGGCCGGAAGGGGCCCAGGGGTCTCAGGTGGGGGTAACCTCAGCTCTCTCGGCCCAGGGCTCACCTACAAGACCGCCAAGGACTCCTTCCGCTGGACCACGGGGGAGCACCAGGCCTTCACGAGTTTTGCCTTCGGGCAGCCTGACAACCAGGGGTGAGTGTGGGGCGCCCTCCCCCAGGCTTCAGCCTCCACTGAAAAGCACCCCCGAGGCCGCTGCCTGGCTGGGCCCTCTGAGGCCTGGGCCTTGCCTGGTGCCCACGGCCAGGGAAGTCTGGGCACAGCTGGGGCGGGCACAGTGCTGAGGTGAGGGAGATGTAAATCAGAAGGCCTGTCACCTAAAGACAGGGTCCCCAAGAAGGCTCCATCCATCTACCTGTCCCCACTGTCCCCCAATGTGTCTCCAGCCTCCATGTATCATCCCTTCACCCTCCACCATCCCTCCGTCCCCCAGCTCTGTGTGCATTAGTCCCCTGGCTCTGGCGTTCTGTAGCTGTCCACCCACATGCATCCTTTCTGTCCACAGCCACTGGTCACCCTGGACCGAGGACCTTCTGGTCATGTGGTCTTCAAAGCCCAGGAATGCCCAGGGCAGGGGTGGAGGTGGTCAGGCTGTGTGGCTGCCAAGGCTCCAGCTATCTCACTCGGCCCTCCTCACCCAGCACCTGGAGGAAGTCCAGGCCTGGTTGGCTCCCAGGCACTCCTGCTTGCTGGGAGGGAGGGACACTGGCCTGTTGCAGGTGCCCAATGCCTCCACTGGCTGCCATGGCAGAGTGTGCAGGGGGGTAGGCGGAACTGTTACCCAGGCAGCACTCCAGGGCAGGGATGGGGGCTCAGAGCGGGTCTGGCTCCCAGTGGCCCCAGCTGCAGGTGGATGGGGTGGAGGGTTTAAGTCTCTCCCCTCTCCTGATGTCATTCCTCCACCCTGTGTACCCGACATCCTGGCCCAGCAGGTTTGGCAACTGCGTGGAGCTGCAGGCATCAGCTGCCTTCAACTGGAATGACCAACGCTGTAAAACCCGGAACCGTTACATCTGCCAGTTTGGTGAGGGCCTTCCCACGACTCCCTGTGACTCCTTTCTCTGATCCCTATCCCTTGGGGTACTGCTAGCCCGTTGCGGGCACTAGGATATCTAGTTCACAGGTCTGGAGTGTGTCTGAGCACACAGGCCACTGAGGATGCTCTGCTGGGGGCCTTGTACTTGTGAGTCCCTGAGGCCCAGCCAGAAACAACAGGCCCAGTGTCATGCAGCATGTCCACACAGAGGCAGGACCAGAACCGCAGCTTGGGGGGGGGGATTTCTCTAATGACCCTCTCCTCTCACCACGAAAGCTGCTACCTGGGTCCCTGTTGTGTTCTCTGTGTTCCCTGATTAGTTGGAGCCCAGTGAACCACGCCGGAGGGCAGAGGTGGATCCAGCCCAGCACCAGCTCCCAGTAGCCCCTGCTAGAAGGGTCTAGAGTTCCACATGGGACCATGGCCATGGAAGAGTGCAGACCGAGTGCAGCCAGGTTCCCATCCCAGGACTGCCTGGGCTGCCACCAATGCCCAATCCCTTCTGCTTCCTTTCCAGCTCAGGAGCACATTTCCCGGTGGGACCCAGGGCCCTGAGGCCTGGCCAGGCAGCTCCCCTGCCAGCCCCTGGGAGCACCTGCTCTGCTTGCCCATCTGCCCGCCTGTCTGGAACAAGGGCCAGGCGAGGACTTCGTGCCCAGTGTCTGAACAGGTCTCAGACCTGCGCAATGCAGGAAGTTGGGCAGAGGGTGGCAGGGAGGCCAGTGAGGGACAGAGAGGGAGTGCTAGAAGAGCCTGGAGCCCCTTAGCCTGCTTGTGATGGGAAGATGGGCTTCAATTAGGGGCCGAAGCAGAAGCCAGGGCCAGTGGTCAGAAGAGACCGCGCTCCCCCTTCCTGGCCAGATGCAGCCCACAAAGGAGTAAACTAAGTTATGAATCAGCTGGACTTGCGAATGGAATGCTTGTTTTGAAGGGGAATTTAGCTGACTTAGGATGGTCCTGGGAAGACCAGAGGGGACCTGAGGCTTCACTGCGGTTGCCCTCACCCACCCAGTCCCTTTCCTGGGCACCCTCGTGATCCAGGCCACCCTCTGGACGTTTTCAGGATCCCCAGTAAGGTGGAAGACCAGACTCTCTGCCTCACTGAGGGGTCTTTTTTCCGTCAGTTTCCATGGCTGGGCCCTAGGTAGGCAGTGTAGAAACTGCTCTGAACGTCTGGGAAGCGGCCTGTGTGTCTCGTCTCCACTGGTTGGGTGCTCTGACATATCAGGGCTGGTGGCACAGTCAGAAACCACAGAGTCCCACTCCTTTGCCCATCCTCAAACATCATGGCTGAACTTACATGTGTTAGACACGTAATAAACATGTGACATCTGTTAACTCACTGAACCCCTCCCACTTCCTCATTGACAAGGGAATACTACCCCCATTTTACAGTTGAAGCAATGGAGGCACCGAGAGGTTGAGTAACTTGCCCAAGATCACACAGCTGGGAATCACACCCAGTCAGTCTGGCTATCATTTAATCTTTCCATTTTCTTTTGCTGGTTCAGCCTGTTCAATCAGGGGCCTACAGGAAGCTCTTTGTGCCCCAGCTTAGAGTGTGGGCACACGTCGGGTGTCCACACAGATGCTTCCTACTATCTCCACCACCCCCAAAGGAGGGAGCCAGACACTTGTGGCAGGGCTGAGCCACAGGGCCCTGCTTCAGGCATTTGCTCAAGGTCGCCTGCGAGGACCCGGCCTCAGGCTTCTGGGCTGGTTCGCTCACTCACACCCTCCCCCCGCCGCCCCGGGTGGGGGCGCCCTGCTCTCCCGCCTTGATCCCGTATGTAAGCGGTAGGCAGGCATCCGGCCGCAACTCCTCCAGGACGCGGGACATGGGACATGATCCCTCTGCAGGAGCCGCAGCCACACGCGCTAGGAGATGTCGCCCTGCACCCAAGCAGCTCCCACCACCAGGGCCGCGTCGGGTGCACGCGCCCCGTGGGAGCCAGGCCCGCGCACGCGCAGCCCGCCCCCGCCTCCCGCCGTGCGGCAGTCGGCGGCCGAAGCCCTTCCGCAGGCTGCCCGCGCCCACCGGGGAGCTGGCCCGTCCCCGCTAGGCCCCCTGCGGGCGGCGGTGAGGCCGCTGGGCAGCCGGGACGAGAGTCGGAGTCGTGAGTACGCTCTGCGCGCCCGCCGGGCCGGGGAGGAGCGGGCAGCACAGGTGGGGCGGCCGACCCTAGACGCCCCCCCACGCCTAGCGGACAGCCGGCCGCGCCGTCATGAGGAGGGGGGTGCGCAGGTGTCCCTGGGGGCGGCGCCACCTCCCGCGTCCGCAGGTGTAGACACCGGGTGCGGGGAGACCGGCCTTCGGCTCCGGAGGGAGTCGGCGGGCCACACGTAGGGAAAGGCAGGGCTGCCAGTCCCCGTCACCTCCGTGGCCCGCCTGGCTTTGGCTCCCTGAGGAGTGATGGGGCGGGTGGGGAGGCTGGGACGGGTTGGGAACATTTGTGCCTCCCTGGAGCGCGCTGTCCCGCTGTTGGCTCACGTCTCCCCGCTTTCGCAGCTCCTTGCCCCTGTGCCACCGAGCCGTGGTGTCCCGGGCAGCCCCAGCGTCCTCCCTTTAGTCTTTATTAAGCCTGGCCCTGGTCTCTCCGTATGCCCAGCACCCCCGAGGGCCAGTGCAGACTAGGAAATCAAAGGTGTTGGCACAGGAATCATTATTTGTGACACAGAAAGATTCTGCACCTCGCAGTGGGTCCCTGGAGTGTGTTCTGGAAAACTTTCAAGGCCTGACTGAAATATTTCTGTCTCTGTGGAGTTTTTTCTGGGGAACTTATTTTTCCTTGATAGGGCAAACGCTTCCAAGCCAGGTGTGTGTTTTCAGCAAAGTCTGTGAAAGTATCGAGGGGGACGAGTCGGGGCGGTGAGCGTCCCATCTGGTTCTTTGAAAGCCCCCGCCTGTGTTTAGCTTCCCCAGGGGACAGAGAGGCAGGGCTGGCTGAGTGTGGCCCGGACTGAGTGGGAACTAGCCAGTGTCAAGAGTGAGGAACAAGCCATCTGGGCTTCCGAGGAGAAAGGAGCCCTTCTGAGGTTTTCCTCAGCACTGGGCAGGGGACGCCCCGTGGTGTGCCTATGGCTCTAGCTGGTGTTCTGAACCGAGGTTCTAGAAGGCAAAGCTTGCTCTTGGTCCCAAACATGCTGCTTTGTAGGCTTTCCAAATGTTTTGGTTGCAAACCTCTAGCTGTAAAAACTTGAGCACGTGCTTTCAATATGTTTATACATACTTAATTACGAATTATCTCCATGTACTATTATACTATTATGTACATTATGAAAGAGACACAGATAAAAACTTTAAAAGGTAAAGATAAAGATGAATGTAAGTTTCTTAATACTTTCATTATGCACTTGAAGGGATTGCCTTGTGGTGTGCTTGGAAAGTGTCCTCTGCTCTCTGGAGACGATGCATGTAGAGGATCCCGGTCTCACAGCCTAGGCTGCCTAAAGAACAAGGCATCTATTGGGCATTGCCTGCCTATGGTCTTGGCCAAGAGTTAAGCAGGACAGCCAGACGTGGTGGCATGTACCTGTAGTCCCAGCTACTCGGGAGGCTGAGGCAGGAGGATCGCTTGAGCCCAGGAGTTGGAGGTTACTGTGAGCTAGGCTGACACCACGGCACTCTAGCCTGAGCAATAGAGCAAGACTCTGTATCAAAAAATGAAAATAACTTATAAAAAAATAAAATGTTTTGGAACTAGATAGAAGTGGGGGTTGCACAACATTGTGAATTCACTAAATGCCACGAAATTGGTTTATATTGTGTGGATTTAACCTCAATTTTTTTTATAACAGGGACAATGGTTGGTCACAGGATTTTGGGAAGAGTCAGAGAACCAGGCTGGGGGCCTTTGTGGCCAGAAATAGTGCCCCAAATTCTGCTGCAAAGCCAGTTTGTATAGATTCCCAAGCTACTGCTGCCAGGCCTGGGAACTGCAGAGTATATTCCCAACAGTAGTGACATGGGAGCCACCTTTGTGGCAACCTCACCTCTGCTGTGGCAATTAGACAGGCTCTGCCAGTTCATAACTGTGTGACCAGATTCTCATTTCAGTTGCCACCTCTTCCATCAGCTTTCCTGGTGCCACAGCTTGGAGTTGTCCAGCACATCCCTCACTAATGTATTTACTTATCAAGGCCATGGCAAAGGACGTATCTTTGGGGCCATCTCAGCATTCATGGGTGGGGTTGGCAGTGAGCAGGTCATACATGAAAAGTCCATTCCAGCATTCTCATCTGCAGGTGAGACAGCATAACACAGTGGTTCTCCAGGTTGGTCCCCAGACCAGCAACATCAGCATCGCCAGAGAACTTGTTAAAAAGGCAAATTCTCAGCTGCCCAACCCTCCTGAATGGGAAACTCTGAAGGTGGGGCTAGGTGACCTGAGTTTTAACAAGGCCTTCAGGTGCTTCAGGTGCAAGCTCAAGTTTGAGCATCGCTGGCAGGGCACAGAGTTTGAGTCTGAAGTCAGCCCACCTGGATTCAAACACAGGCTCTGCCACTTAGTAACTGATTTTTACCAAGTTACTTAACACCTGGGTTGACCACTTGTGCAATCTGCCTGGCACTGTCCTGACTTTAGCATTGAAAGTCCCACATCCTGGGAAACCCCTCAGTCCCACGCAAACTGGGACAGTTGGTCACCCTAAAACTGCAGCCCCCAAACCCTGGGCCGTGGACCAGTACCCATCTGTGGCCTGTTAGCAACCGGGTTTCATAGCAGGAGGTAAGCGGTGGGCGAGCAAGTGAAGTCATCTGTGTTTACAGCTGCTCCCCTTCAGTTGCATCACTGCGTAAGCTCCACCTCCTGTCAGATCAGCGATGACATTAGATTCTCATAGAAGCACGAACCCCACTGTACACTGTGCATGTGAGGGCTCTAGGTTGCCCACTCCTTATGAGAGTCTAATGCCTGATGATCTGGGGTGGAGCTGAGGCGGTGATGCTAGTGCCGGGGAGCAGCTGCAAATACAGATTATCGTTAGCAGAGAGGTTTGACTGCACAATAAATGTAATGTGCTTGAATCATCCCGAAACCATCCTCCCCCGGCCCCTGTCCATGGAAAAATTGTCGTCCATGAAACCGGTCCCTGGTGACATAAAGGTTGGGGACTGCTGCCCTAAAACGTCTCTCTGCCGCATTTCCTTCTTTTGTAAAACGAGAGTAATAAAATGAGTTACTATATTAAACTGTTGGGAACAGCCTGGCAAGAGTAAACACTAATGAGTGTCCACTCAGCTAAGCTAGCGCTCCAACTTTTCAGTTTCTCCGTCAGCATTATGCCGTGTAAACTTCACTTTTTAACATCAGTGCTTAAAACTGCCCAGCACGTAGTAAATGTTTAGTAAGTCTTAACTCTTAATTAGCATTATTAGCTATTAGCTAATATTTGGTCACAGTTGAGTCCAGATTTCAAGGAACTATCAAACAATTAGAACCACCCCAGCGACTCAAGCTGGCCCTGTAGAATCCTAAATCTCAGCACATTCAACCCTGTCTGACGTAATTTTCTTCCGTCGCCAGGCCTGCACCCTCAGAATCCATTCCCAGGTCACCTCCCCAGATTTTTGCTAATTATCAGTTAGCCGAATCTTGCCATTCTTTTGGTGATTCAGTATCTTCCTCCTCGATTTTTTTTGGTGATTCAGTATCCTCCTAGATTTGAAGTTGTCATTGGCCCCCTGGGGCCTGCAGGGATCTGACTTGTTATTTGAGTCTGGAGAAAATGAGGGGTCGGGTAGGGCACCCAAGTAGATGCCAGGTCGTCACAGGTGTGTCGTATGAGGAGACACCAGCTGCTGGCTACAGCAATCTGCACTGCTGCTCGCGAGAGAAGGCTGTTCCCCACTCAGGGGTCATGGGGTGGGGAAACCCAGGCTGATCGAGGTCCTGACATTTTCAGCACATTGCTTCCCAGGTCACCCAGGGCATTGGCATTCACGTGGCCAAGTTGGGAGGGTGGAGGGTCACTCAGAGGCTGCTACACTCCACCCTGAAAGTAGCGTCCATCCTTCCCACACCTTCCACGGGCCACACCTCAGCCACGTAGCACACCTAACTAACTGAAAGGGAGTTTCTGTCACCAAGAGGATTGGTTTGGCCAGCAAGGGTGGCTCTGTGGGGGTGGGGGGCACCCAAGTCTTACCTGACTTCCTGTGTGGCCCTATTTTAATAGTCTCTGGTCTCTACACTCCACCGTTTCCCACATAAAGACCTTTCAAGATGTGAATCCACTTGAGGGTCATTTTGTAATCATTGGCTCAAGCTTTAAGTTTGGTTTTTTACTCTCTCGGCTTTATAGCTACAAAATGTTAACATTCCTGGGTTTTCTAACCATGGCCTGAGCAAAGAATTTGGATTTTGAGCTTGTCTTTCTTTTCTTTTAAGCTGTGTGGTGCTATTAGCACAACCACCCTGCCTGCAGCTCTTGACCCCAGTGTGATCTTTGTGCCCTTCTATGGCAGGAGCCACTAGGTCCCCCGAAGCTTTGGCTTTGATGGGCGCTTTGTTCCAGGGGACCACAGGATTAACTGTCTTGCCATGGCATGCCGTGGGCTGCCCGTGTCCTGTCCTTTAATACCACCTGGATTTTCACTGTCCTCTGGCCACTTACCAGCCTTAGATCACCCCTGTTTCCTTCAGGGCTTCTTGCTCCATCCACTCCTGGTTCTATTTTTGTATTAATCAAGGTTCTTAATTTTAAGCAACAGAAACTAATTCTGGCAACTCTAAGCAGAAAAGGAATTTGTTGAAGATGCTGGTTAGTTCCCAGGAGCTCTGAAAGCGATGGGGAGTCAGATCTGGAAGGGGCCACGCAGCACAGCTGGCCTGATGGAGACCCCACGGGCTCTCCTGGGCGCAGAAGCTACAACTAGCGCCACCTTGAAAAGCTGGAAGCAGCTGCTGCTGCTTCCATCAATTGCTGAGATGATGATGCTTCCCGTCAGCCACTTTCATTCAGAGCTGGGCATGTGGGTCTGATTGGAAGAGCTAAGTCCTGTGCCCAGCCCCTCGCCGCAAGGGAGACTGGGGGATGGGGGCTGAGAAGGGGCATTTACAGCTTTCCTGGGAGACAGGCTCCACCTCAAAATTCAGGGACACCTCTGACACAGGAAGGGGGTTCAGATGTGGGGTGGCCAGAAGAATGACTCCTGCCCACCGTAAGAAGCCACCTGGTGCACCTGGGACTCGGCTCACAGTGCTGGCCTCGTCAGCCCCATGACTCACTGGTCAGGGACCCTGTGCAGGTGCAGCAGGTAGCAGAGCCGCCACCGTGTGTGACAGCAGCAAGGCCTGGGGGTGCCGGCAGGACCAGGCCCTGCCTGTCGCTGAGTCCCCTGAGTATCTGCGGTAAGGCATCTGACTTTTTGCCACAGTGTCGTGGGCCTGGGGCAGGAGACTGAGATGGGATCGCTCCCGCCAGCGTGCTCTCCCCATGGCCCTGGACACGTCTGTCAGCCTGCCTGTACGTCTGGGTGGTGACAGCACCCACCACCGTTCAAGGTGCTTGTGAGGAGTAAACGAGCCGATGCCGGGCGGGTGGTAGGAATTCAGTCACTGTTAGCTGCTGGTTACAGTCTTCAATCTGGGACGCAACACAGTCCCCCTTTCCTGCTGTGCGCCACCTGATGACATCTGGACGTGTCTGGAAGTCACTCGGTGACCTCTGGGACCAGTTGCTCCCTGTGTCCACCCCCTTCTGCTCCTGCCCTTTGTCCTTATTCTTGCCCTTCCAGCAATGTGGCCTTTCTGTGTCGTTCTTCTGCTTTCTTCCCACCTAACTGCCGACCTCTCCAGTCCTGTGTCACCTGCTGTCCTTCATTATGACTTGTTCATTAACTGCTCTGCCCATGTTCCAGGCCCACGGCTGTGGTGTGCGAGAGCACATGTCTCCCGGCAAGTGTGTCTGGGGAGCTTTGGGAGGGACAAATACAGAGCAAACACCTCCAGCACACTTCCAGCGCTTGGCCCTGTGATGGTTCTTCATTTATTCAGCAGGCACCATCTGAGCACGTGCTACTTCCTGGCCCTGAGCGAGTGGTGGGGACACAGCAGGAAGTGGGCTTCCTTCCCGAGGGTCCCTCCACTAGGAGACCTGCCCGTGGTGCAGTTCGGGGATATGTCACTTGACTTCTCAGCCCTCCCTTGAATGGGCTCCAGCTGCCTCTGGACTTCAGACCCACACGTACATCTTTGATGTAGGTGGAAAAGTGCACGAAACAAGAATTGCCCAGCAAGTGGGGACAGCCCACGGCTGCCTTGAGCAGGCCATTACGACACGGGCTGGGCCTCTCCATACACCGTTTCTCCACACTCTTGCCCTCTCTGGGCCTGAAAACAGTGCCTCTTGCATTTTTTCTGTTGCCAGCACAGTCGCAGATGTTTGTTTCCAGGATACACTTGGGGATGGGTTTCCCTGTTGGCTGGTGGACAGTGACCAGCGAGGAGTAAATGCCTGGGGACGATGTGGGTGAGCGCTGGGGCTTTGGGAAGATCCCTTGCCCAGGAATCGAGACGCACGGAGGACAAATGGTGAAGCTGGTGAAATGCTTCATGTCCTCGTGTGCATTCACCTGGCCTCCCTGGGCCTCTTTTTATGCGTCTGGGCATGGCGAGTAAAGATATGTGCCCTTCTTACTTCACAGGGTTCTTGTACAAAATGCTATGGGGGAGCCTCCACCCATCCTTCTAGACACAGATGTGGCCCTTCCGGCAGCAGCACCTAGAGTCAGTGTCACCAAGACGGCAACAGTGGGATGATGACCCTCTTGGAGCCCTGCTCTCTGCTTTCTTGGGCCCAGGATGCCCATTAGGAACCAGTCTGCGGATTTTAGGACCCCTTTGTATTTTCTTCTCAAAAATGTCTCGTGTTAACACTTGGCTGCTATGCTTAATTGGCAACCATAAACCACCTTTAAGAAAAAATGTGGGGCTGGGTGCGGTGGCTCACGCCTGTGATCCTAGCACTCTGGGAGGCCAAGGCGGGCACATCGTTTGAGCTCAGGAGTTCGAGACCAGCCTGAGCAAGAGCAAGACCCCGCCTCTACTAAAATTAGAAAGAAATTAATCGGCCAACTAAAAATATATAGAAAAAATTAGCCGGGCATGGTGGCACATGCCTGTAGTCCCAGCTACTCGGGAGGCTGAGGCAGAAGGATCGCTTGAGCCCAGGAGTTTGAGGTTGCTGTGAGCTAGGCTGACGCCACAGCACTCACTGTAGCCCGGGCAAAAGAGTGAGACTCTTGTCTCAAAAAAAAATGTGGGTGAGGGGTTCTTAATTTGAATTTCAGATCTATTAAATTCACTTCAGTAGGATGTCATAAAGCATTATTGGCCTCCTTAACCCACCAAGAGTTGGGCCACCTCCACCCAGGAGCACTCGCGCCCCAGAGCCCAGCCCAGAAGGGAGCCAGCTGTGGCTGCCACATCTTGTTCTGGGCCCCTCGCAATGCTTTCTTTTGAGCTCAAAGTGAAATAATCTGGGTCTGGGGTCTGGAAAGTTGTCTGTCTGATGGCAATGATTTGGGGGTGAACTTTAAATTGTTTTATAAAAAGTGTCCGTTTTGCTTCTCCCTGGGAGCCCTGCTAGCTGTCATGGCAGTGGCCGGCGCGGGGGCCTGGCGCAGGGCAGGTGTGGGGCGGACGCCTGGCAGCGGGTAGGCCAGTGGGCGGGCAGCAGGCAGAGGCTCTCTATCCTGGGCGGGTGGCAGAGGACACTCGAGAATTAACCCAGACCAGGGCTGTGTGTCTCCTTAGAGGACACGAGGACCCCAGGTATCCTCCTCCTGCCTTCTAATGGTAGCACCCCAAATTCAAGGTCGTGGGCGATGGGGTCGATTCCCAGGGTTGATTCAGGTCTGAAGGAAACAGCAGAGCACCCTTGCCCACCCTCAAGTTTTGTTTTGGCGTGTGCCAAAGGGACCGTTTGCCTCTTTGTCCCGGGGGGCCTCTAGGAACCCTCTGGGGCCTGAGCCCAGCCCTGGGTAGGGGGTCCCGGGTCCGTCAGAGACCAGGCCAGGCTGCCTGTGGCCCAGGCGGGTGTGCTGCCAGGAAGGGCCAGCCAGGAGCGAGCAGGGCCCTGTGCATGCGGCCCGTCCCCTGCACCCCTTCCTTCCTCCTCTCATGCTCTGCCCCCTCTCTGTTCTCCCTTTAGATTGAGATATGGCTCGGGAGCCCACGCCTGGCCCTGCCCGGCCAGGCCAGAAGAGGCAGCAGGGCGCAGCCGTCTTCTGGTAAGTCTGTCCGAAGGCCTGCCAGGGAGGGGGGCTGGTCGCTGGCTTGCGTGGGGCTCTGGGCTCCCTGGGACAGGACGAGGCTCCCAGAAGCCTCCCTGAGTGTGTTGCCCACTCAGGGATCAAGCTGCGCGGGGCCTTCTCCTTCAGCCTCGGGCTTGGCCTGTGAATTTGACCCAGCGCATCCCAGCGCCCCTTCCATCTGGCATGACCCACCACCATCCTGATGGAGGCAGGTGCCTGTCTTTCCCGGACCCTCCCCTGGGGGCCCTTGGGTTTGTGTTCCAGGTATAGACCTTTGGGAAGGAGCAAGGGGAACCTTTCTGGATGACATTGAGCCGTGAATTTGGGAAGCTTAAAGCAATTTTAAAGAAACCTTTAAACATTTTCAGAAAGGAGCTCACCAACTTCTGCCAGCAAACAGGTCATTTTCATAGGCGCACGAGGGTGTGCGGGAGCCAGGCTGGCCTCTTTGTCCCCTCACTGGGCATGTGCAATGCCTGCAGTCAGCTCCTGGCCTTGCTGTGTGTGGATGCTGGGTGATGGCAGAGAGGCAGGAGGCAGTGGGGGCACCGGCTGCTGTTAGCCATGGCGCTGCTATAAACACCCTGGTTGGTACCGAGGGTTCCAGTTTCTTTGGTTTTCGCCTGGGCTCCTCTGCCCAGAAACAGGATGGCAAGGCCGGGGTGTGGGCTGCTCTGAGATGTCCCTGTAGCTCCAGGACGACCTAAGAGAGATTAGGCCAAATCTCTCCCAGGCCCCAGCAGCCTAAGTCTGTGCCACCCTGTAGTGTGCGCAGCTTTTTAACCTTGCAGAACTGCACGGCCGGGTGCTGGTTCGCATCTCAGGCATGAGACTCATCTGCGGAGTCCACTGGTACAGTTTGTAATTTTCTGGCTGATGGACGGTCATGGTTATCACATGTGGTTTTTGAACGTGGGCACTTTCGAGGCCGGGTGAACCCTTCGTCCTTCAGCACTAGTTGCCTTCATCCGATTGCATATTTCCACCCACCCTGTTGGGATCCAGTCCTGTGAGCTCTCCCTGGGTGCTTTGGGGTGGGGCCAAACATGGGGGGACCCAGAAGCAATGGGACCAGACGATGCCTGTCGTGCAGGGACTCAGACCCCATTCAGAGGGGCCCCTGACATTCAAGACCTGGGGCAGAGGTGACCTCTGTAAGACCCAGTTTTCCCCAGGGGTCTCCAGTGAGGACGACCAAGTGCTTCCCCTGGGGCTAGGGCAACAGTGGGTGGGAGGCCATGGTGGTGGCTCGGCCCCTTGGGATGGTCCCCAGAGGAGGGACGGGTCGGGAATGGGGCAATGGTGGATCTGGGCTGCTGGGTGACCTCGCAGACTATAACCATTAGCCCAGGCCAAGGGGCAGCCATGCTGCTCCCAGGCCACAGGCCTTAGCACTGGCAAAGGCAGTAAAGCCCCCAGCGGGGGAGGAACCCCAGCCTGCCAGAGCATGCTGCCAAACTGCAATTTCTTCCCCCAACCCCTGCTGCTTGTTTAGAGGTTGGCAGCAGTAGGTAGCTTAAAGCAGACATTTTGGGAAACAGTAATGAGGCAAAGAAGAAAAAATACACCTTGTGCATTGGCCGGGAATCGAACCCGGGCCTCCCGCGTGGCAGGCGAGAATTCTACCACTGAACCACCAATGCCTTGGTGGTTGAGACTCAGCCATGGCACCCTAGGTGGTCAGCGTGGCCCCGTGGTCTCTGCCTGGTGTTTCCGGAGCAGTCCTGTTCCTCTGCGATGCGCCACCTCCGGCTCTGTCCTGGCCCCAGCCCTCCCTGCTCTGTCTTTCCTGGCCCTCGGGACAGCTGTCCTCCTGCCAGTGCCCCCGCAGCCCTCATCCCCGACCCAACCCCGGCTGCACCACTGCTCATGCTCCTTCCTCATCCTCCGAGCGGAATCGCGCCCACCCAGATCTCTTGAAGCCAGAAAGCGGGGTGGGGGCGAGGGGAGCGTGGCCGAAACCTCATCTGCAGGCCTGGGGGCCCTGCGGGGTGAAGGGGAGGAGCCGTACCCCCTGTGTCCTCCATTCTGCTCCAGGGACCCCCACAGGCCTCGCCCCTCTTGGGCTGGGCTGGGGGCATGGGGAACTGTTCCAGAAAGTTGTTTTAGAAGTTTACTCTCCCCGACTCCCCCCTCACGCATCTCCCCTCCCTCAACTCATCACCTTCCCCAACCGGAGGCGGGATCTGAAGCTTCTGCAGCTGTGTCCCCACAGGGCCTTCCTGCCCAGGCTGGGACACAGCTGTCCCTCTGCACGGATTCCCCCCACCCTTCTGGGCACCAGTGCCCGGGAGTGCTCAGGGCATGTGGGAAGCGGGTGAGGCCCACCATTGTGAGCCTGGGACCATTCAAGCTGGTCCTCTCTGCCAGGGCCTGGCTGCTGCCCTAACCCTGCCTGCTGGCCCTGCCTGTGCTGGGACCTGCATCCTGGAGATTCCCACCCAGGGATCAAAGGCTCTTGCACAGCCACCCAGACTTTGGCTCTGACTTAACTCATCCCTTTCATCCTCTGCCAGGCTAAGATCCAGAAGGTCAGCAGTGCCTGGCTCAGGCAGGGGAGCTTTAGTTGGCCCAGGCTCTAGCTGACCAGAAGCCTCCAGGCGTCCCTCCTGCCACTTGGAGCTACCTGGGAGACACCCCTTATCAGAGGCCAACTGGGGGAAAATGGTGTGCTGTGGTCTCCCAAAGTGACCTTGGGCAGGCATTCTAAGGAAGAGCTGCATACGTCAGTCTCCCCAAGTTCAACTGGGGACCAGGCAGGCTCTGACCTTGGACAGTGACCCCTTGTTATTTATCTCCTACTTTGCAGCAGTAACTATGACTTGAACTACGAACTGTACAGAGAAGACATTCCCTACAGGTGGGTAGGTCCTGCCCTGGGTCCTCTGGGTGAGTGGTTGAGGCTGGTTGTCCTGACTCCCTCTCTCCTGTCCCCATAGGGTGCATGAATACCAGAGGATCCCCCCACTCATCAACCGCGTGCCTGTCAAGCTCCGGAGGACCCACATGGGCCTGGGGATCAAGAACAGCTTCAGTCCCCACAAAGCCTCCAGGAACAGCTCCCAGGCCCCTGCGCAGATAAAGCGTGAGTGAGGGGGCACATGCCCGGGCAGCACTGCCCTCGGCCCCGCTGCCCAGCGTGGGCACCAACCCTGGCCCTCTCCCAGCAGTCCGGACTGAGGAGCTGCGCTCCATCAGAGGGGAGCTGAGCCAGATCAAAGCCCAGGTGGACAGTCTCCTGCAGCACGTGGAGCGCATGGACCGGCAGAGGGACCAGCCAGCAGGTCAGCTCCCCAGGTGTGGCCCAGGCAATGCTCTTAGTAGGCCCCAGCTTTGCCCACTCCTGAAGATGCCAGGGCGCCCAAGGTCCTGCCTGGGCCTTTCCCTGTCTTCAATGGTCCTCCTCTCTGGAGTACAACCCCCCAGCTGTTCTTGTGGCTTGAAGACCCTTGTGGCTTCTGGGTTGTCCCATCACCCCAGCCCACTCAGCAGCTATCTGGAGCCAGAGCAGAATGTCCCAGCCCATCTGCCTCCTGCCCTCCCAAGCCCTAGGATGCCCTAGGTCATTGCGGCATCAAGTGGCCTCTCTGGGGTCAGCTGGGGGCTCCAAACCCAGTCGTTAACTGGTGACTCTGTCCACACAGGGACAAAGGACAGTGAAGAGAACAGGAGTCCTGGTAGTGAGGGCTCCTCAAACAGAAGCAGCAAGCCCCGCCAGAAGCCCAGGGTCCAGAGGGCCAACCCAGAGGCTGATGGCTCCAAGGGAAGCACAGGCACAGAGCAGGCAGTGAGTGTCATCCACACCTTTCATGTGCTTGGGTCCCTGTGGCCTCCCTTGAGCAAGGGGGGGAACTTGGTTTTGTGCAGGACCCCACAGGGGTAGGCCGAGGGAGGCCTGTGACCTCTGCCACAGAGCATGCCGGGAAGGCTGGGCCCTGCCCTGCTCATCCCTGCTGACTCCAGGCTTGGTCGGCTCAGCCGTGCCAGGGGCTGCTGGGCAATTGGGTCTGTTCCAGCCTGAAATACCTTTTCCTTCTGGAAGGCAGTGAAGGGTGGGGGGGATTGAGCATTGTAGGGGGAATGTCACAGATGTGCCCCAGACCCCTTGTCTGAGACCCAACTGATAAGCTAGCTAACCCCCCGATTTCTGCCCCCTTCCTGGCCCCACCCCCACCTGTTGCAGCAGGGTCTCTGGCTGGCCTGCTGTACAAGCAGGAAAGCTGTGGCACATTGACCTTCCTGGATGGAGAAGATCCAACCTGGAACCCACAATAGCCCTTTGTGCAGCATTCAAGGGCCCGAATATTCCCCACCATACCACCTCCTACTCCACTCTTGGTGGTCTCTGAGGCGAGCCAAGCTCACACTGCTGCTGGAGCCCTCCCAGCAAGGCCAGGGCTGCTCGGGGGCTGGCAGTGGTGAGCTTCCCTCCTCCACCTGCCCGGCTCTGCCCTTGGCCTGCTGGGCTCAGGGCTCTCAGTGTTGCTTGGGGTCACATCTGTAACATCTGGGAAGAATGGGCTAGATGGAGACAATGCTTTCTTCTGCATGGTGGTTCTAGGTTCCCAGATTTTAGGAAGGACTCTAGAGTAGCCCTGAGCTCCTAAAGCTCTTGAGAAGCGGGGTGAGTGAGGTAGAAGGGGAGACTAGATGTGAGCAGGCGGCCCTCCCCTTCCTAGCCGTACCACACCTCCTGGCCCTGTCACTAGAGTCCCACTTCTCTTCCTACAGGTGAAGAATCGTGCATCAGACCAGGAAGGCAGCCAGTAGGAGGTAAGAATCCTTCCAGGCATTCTTGGGTACCTCCCTTCCTTGCCTCGTGGCACCCAGGCAGCCTAAGACGTCATTTTGGAGCTGGAGCTGGGGCAGTGAAGTGGAGGCAGGGCTCAGCTGGCTGGAAAGCCTCCCCTAGTGGTGGGTTTAGCGTCCTTGAAGGTTGTTTCCAGATGAGTCCTGGGGCTGGAGTGAGGCAGCCCAGAACTGCTCAGCACCAGCTCACCATTCTCATGAAGCTGGGGCCACCTTACAAGGGTCTCCCTGAGAGGTCAGGGGATACCTCAGCCCTGTCTGAATGCAGACACCGCTTCAGCTGCTCTTACCCTCTCCCCACGTGCCACCAATCAGCAGCCGGCTGAAAGGAGGTACACCTGTTCCTACAGTTGCCCTCTGTCTGAAGCCAAGATGGAAGGTCCTCAGTGTGTGCCCCACAAAACTCCTGTTGGTTCCAGACTCCCCATCCACTCTACAAATCCATCCTTCAGAACAGGGGTGCCATTTTTATGTCCTGTTTTCTATCTTGTCTCTGGCTGGTGTGATACTATGTATTTCAGACCTGCTCTAGAAAAATGTATTATGTCAGAAGGGGAAAAGTAAAATTTGCATTTGTTTTTCCTGGTCAGGGGTTCCTGGAGTGGTCCTTAGGCTGCCCCAGGACCAGCCCCTCCTAGAGAAACTAAGCAGGCCCTTGAAACACACGTTTAGAAACCCATACTGCGCCGGGGTGCAGAGGGGAACCAGGCTGTCTTGCCTTCAGTCTGAAGGGCAGTCTCACCTGGCTTCCTCCAGTCCAGCCTTGGGCACAAACCGGCAGAGCTCAAGAGCCACAGGAGAAGACCACACCCTCATGGTCAGGCCAGCTCTGCCTTATGGAATAGCCAGGCCTTACCTGGTTTTCCAATATCCAGAAGCTTGTGCTCTTGGCAGTTCATCGGCCCTGTCCCAAGCCCACACTGCTCAGGGCCTTAGTCCTAGGAGCCAACGCTAGACAAGAGGTACCAGGTGACGAAGTCAGCCCAGGACCCCACTTCTCACCAGCAGTGGAGGAGGCCTCTGGTTGTGCTGCTCTGCACAGCCAAGTAAGGTTGAGATCTAGCTTCCACCCAGAGCACAACTCTTCCAGCTACCCAACCGTGAGCTGTGTTCTTGCCCAGCACTAAACCAGGGGCTAGGGGCACACAGCTCTCCCCACTCTAGTCACATCTTGCAGCTGCCCAGACTCTGGTACTTAAGGGGTACCCAGCTTCTCCTCCAAAGCGCATTTCCCACATCAACCCCTGCAGTTGCTTCAGTATTTCAGCCTGTCTCTTCTGCTTATGTTGTCCTAAGGGACAGGACACATTTAAGGCAGTGCTGTCTTGAGCTCTGGACACCAGGAGTCCAAGAATACACTACCCGCTCAGAAGAGCCTTGCTTTTAAAAATCCAGTACCAAGAAGAACCACAACACAGAACATTTTTTAGATATCAAAAGGTTTTGTTTCAGCTCAGATGTAAGTGAAAAGGCACAGCCCCCTTGTCCATCCTCTCAAAAGTAGCCCAGTTATTTTGAAGGGAATCGCTGGCTGGCCTGCAGAGGGTCCCTCCCTTACAAGACAACAGCTCCAGGTCCCGTTTTCCAGGTAAGTCCGCCTTAAGTCATTTCCAACCTGGGAGTCAGGCTGCATTCACAGGCTTCTTCAACTGTGTCGTAGCAGCTGCGAGCCAGCTCAAGCAGAAAGGTTCCTTTAATGGAAGTTTGTAAAAAGCCGTCCCAACACAGCTGTCCAGTGTGTCAGCTCTATGCGCGCCTTCCTCGATTCTCTGCGGTGCTGCTGCTTCTTAGCTCGGCACAATCTGGAGACCGACAACGCAGGTCCTTTTGGGGACGGTGGCAGCACGGTCCTCAGCCGGCGTCGCTGCTCAGGCTTGCGGTTCAGGGCGGGGCGGCGGCGCCCCTCCGGCGGGCTGCCCGCACCAGGCACTGCTGCAGGACCGGGTACAGGCGCTGGCAGCCCTCCAGGCCTAGGCGCACGGCCTCAGCCCAGCTCTCGGTCGGGCCGCCCTCCCCGCTGCCTAGCAGCCCGGCCACCTGATTGAGCACCGGCATGAGCGCCACGGTGAGACCGGCGGCGGCGCGCTCCTCCTCGAGCCGCGTGGGGTCCAGCAGCCAGGTGGGCGCGGGCTCCGGCGCGCGGCTCAGGCCGCAGCCCACCACCAGGTCGTACATCTCGACGCCCGCGTCGGCCAGGGCGAGCGCGGCGGCCGTCAGTGCGGCGGCCAGAGCCGAGCCGCCGTCCTCGAGCAGCAGCGCCGACACCTCCAGCTGCGCGCGCGGGTAGCGGCCCAGGCGCACGGCCGGCTCCAGCGCCTCCTGCAGCGCCAGCGCCAGCTCGCGCTCCTCGCCGCCTCCCGGGGGCGCGCGGCGCCGGCGGCCCGCGAAAGGCGCGCGGCGGAAGTCGCAGAGCAGGCGACCGCGCAAGGCGGCCGGGGCCTCGCCGCCCGCTCCGGCCGGGCCGCCGCCGCGGTCGCCGCCCTCGACCTGGCGCGGGCCCGACACGGCGCACAGCACCTTGGTGCCTCCCGCCTCCAGGTAGGCCGAGCCCTTGGCCTGGCTTAGCAGCCCGGCGCGCGCGTACACGGGCCGCAGCCGCGTCGGGTCGCGGGCGGCGGGCGCCTCGCCCTCGTCGGCTGCGTACAGCTGCGGCGGCTGCGACTCCTCGGGCCCGCGGATGCGCCGGTGGTCCCCCGGCATGGCGGCACCGGCCGTGCGAGCCACTTCCGCCCGCCGCTTGCCTCGCGACCGGGTTCTTCCGCCGCTTGAAGACGCGCGCTCGCGCGAGGGCTGTCGGGATAGCGGCGCGCGGGCGGGCAGGCGGGGCGGGGCTGCACTGCCCCCTGGCGCCGTGGAGGAGGAGGGACGAGGGGGATGGCCGGAGCTTCCGATGGACTGCCGGGGCAGCCTTGCTTGAGTGTATATCTCTAGCCTCCCAGGCCAGGGCCACCCCGCGGCATGGGACTTCTTCCTTTCACTGTGGAATCTGTAATTACTTTAATCTTGCACTTAGTTCTGTACATTTATATGTGTTCCTCTCTGCCTTGCCTAAGAGGACCAGGACTTTATCTTGTTCCTTCCCTTTGTTGAATGAATGGATGAATGAGTGCATCAATGAATGGAATTATGTCTCTCTGGGCACTGGACTGTGTAATGCCCGGTACCCCTACACTGCTCACCTGGCACGTGCTCCCTGAAGACAGGGCATCCTCCCTCTGCCCCCCTCACCCCCAGCAGACATGCTTCTCCTCCTGCCTCCACTCTGTCCACAGGGCTGAGTGACCGTGGGCCCCGGGCGGCTGCTGTACCCAGCGGACAGGAAATCAGTCCGAGCTCACACAGCCAAGCAGTCCCTGTAACCTCCCCACACGCTGCTGTTCCCAAACCCAGCTGTTTTTAGACTTGGGTAAACCAGACTCAGGGCCAGGGCAGGGTCTTTATCACTGGCCATCTTTGGGTGTAGGAAGTGGGGAGGCAGAGGCAATAGCTGCACCCCAAATGTCTCCTATGCCAGAGAACACCGCTGACCTCACACCAACAAGCTTCAAAGGGAGGGTGCGGAGGAGCCGAGCCTAAGAAATGGGGAGATTCTCCTACAAGATGCTCTAAGAAAAGGAGCTTCTCTGCTTCCAGTAACCCCACAGCCCACCTTCCATTGAATTATTACTGTCTCTCTCCATCTCATCCAACCTGTTCTGACTCTGCCTCCACAAACATCTTGAGGCAACCCCAGGGGCCATTCCTGAAGCTCAGCATTCTGGGACTGGACTCGGTGAGGACTACAACCAGGAGCCCTCTGGAGCCACAACACTTATTCCAGACGCCCAGGGAGCCACAGGCTGTCAAATGGGGCCCCTACGCTGGCGAGGGTAGAGATCACATGGCATCATTAAGTATTGCACATGGTCCTTTTATTTCCTGCAGCAAAAATGATTCCTACTTGCAGACCCAGAAGCCCCGGGTCTGGAGAAGCTGCGTCTATAGACACTAGCATGACGACAACAATGCTGGGTCAGTGTTCTAGACAGGTGGTGCCGACACGCAGGGCCCAGGGCACAAATGCAAAGGGGCCCCGAGTCCCAGGACGGCTCCCGGGTGAGTCCCAGTCACTGCTGGGTTAGGAGGACGGATGGGGCTATTTAAAGGTCCCAGGATTCACATGTCCTCATGCCAGACGGAGAGCTCCTGGCTGGCCTGATGCACCGGGGTGAGAGCAAGGCGCTTCCCGGTGGCAGCGCTCCTCCCTCAGTTCTTCACATCTCCCAGGCGGAGCTGGGCAAAGGAAGTGGCCAGCTGCAGCGCCTCCTGCAGGCAGCCCACGTTCTTGCCTGTGGCTTGGGCGGACACATCCTTGCCACCACCTTTGCCGTCCATCAGGCCTGACACCTGCTGCACCCACTCACTGGCTTTCAGGCCCCGATTGGCTGCATTCTGGAAGATGGAAGCGGGAAGTGGAAGTCAGGACAGAGGATGGGACTGAGAGAGGATGGAGGGACAGAAAAAGGATGGAGGCGACACAGGCACCCACTCCCGCCCTGAGCAACGTCAGAGGCTGAGACGGACTCCACAGCTGTACAGGGGAGCACAGTGACCACCACCAGCACAAGGCATACAGAGTGGCAAAGCCAGGTATTGGCCAGGACGTTTACACGTATTCACCACTCAGAAGGCCCGAGGGTAAGGGGTACTGGCAAAGGTGACAAACGGCTGTTTCTAACGGCTGCACACAGCATGCGGGTTTTGGCAGACAACCTTAGGAACTGATATGTCCTACTGGTGCAGCGGTTGGCAGGGTTTGGAGCAAGGCTGCAGGCAGTTCTGACCTGGGGAACTTGACACAAGCACGTGATCTTGCCGGCCTCATTGTCCACCGTGAAGAGCATAGCAGACGTCTGGGGGGAATGCGTCTTGAAAAGCTTCAAGGCTTCATTTAGGGCCTGTGGGGAGAACCTGGTGTCAGGCCACGGCCCTGGAAAGGGACCTGTTCTCCATAAGAGCAGACAGTTTGCAGAGCTCAGCCCCTAGCACCGGCCACTTGCTGCTTCCCCTTCCGAGAGCAGGTGCTGTCCCTGGGAGCCTCTCTGGAGAAAGACCCAAGCACAGGGCCTTGCCCACACCCTGGCTCTGAGGTTGGCTCCCCACTTTCAGGAACTGTTCCCCTCGCCAGACCTGTAGCTCTGCAGCCACCAGGTCTCTCCATGGCTCAGCCTGACCTCCAGCCCAGATAGTGGGTCTTTAGGTGACCACCCAACTCAGAGCCACAGAGGCCACATCAGCCACCAAAGGGCTGGTAGGACCCAAAAGAAAGGGGCCCCCAGCCCCTGGGTTGCCTTGGCCGAGGCGCCACTCTCCATCTCCAGGATGACGAGGGGCTGGTTGGGGTTGCTATCGATGAGCTGTTTTGTTTTCTCCAACACCTGCAAAAAGAAAAGTCCAGAAGAGAGGCTCAGGCCAAAAACCCAGAAAGCAGTCCCGGCAGCGTCTGCCGGGGAAATCCTCTTGGCTTCCTTCCAGCCCCAAGACTCACTCGCTTCTGGACATCGGCCTTGCTGGCCCGGTCTAAGTCATCCATAATCTTCTTCAGGGACTTGAGAGTCTCCCGCAATTCATCCTTCTGCCACTGAGGGATGACTGCGGTGGCCAGGGACTGGAAATAAAACCAGAAGACCACAAGGAGCTAGGTAGGATGTGAGGCTCAGCCCACCCCACCCTGCTGGCTTTCAACCAGAGTCCTCCCTGAGTACTATCTGGGAAAGGAGAGAGAAAACAAACAAAAGCATCTACTGGCCTTGAGACCAGTCGCTTTAGGAGCAACTGCAGCAGCTATAACAAGCAGGGCTAGAGAAAAGGGAACAGCAGAGCGAGCCGGGCTCTTGTGTAAAGCCTGGTCCTTTCCAGGCTGGGAACACAGCCTGTGACGGGCTCATGATGAGCCCCGAATATGAATGACCACCAGGAAGGCTTGGAAACAGGGCGGCCTCAGCACCTTCCCATCTCCCTCACCCCCGGGACCACTCAGACCCAGACTGAGCTCGCCTACTCGCAGAAATGGGAGCAGCAGGCTGGTCTAGGGGTCCCCAGGCCAGGACCCATGGGGTCCCCTTGGCAAGGCTGCAGGACAACAAGTCAGCCCAGAGGCTCATTCCACCGAGAACCAGGACCTGACTGGCCACAGTGACTGCTCCCCGAGAACAGAGAGTGTCACACTCATCAGGCTTAAGGGCTGAGTAAGCCCCAAGGAGGGAGGAAGGCCACCCCTACCTCACCAAGGTCAGCGATCTCCCTCTGCACGTCCTTGTTTGGCGCAGTCTGGGCCTTCACTTTGGCCTCCATGACAGAGAGAGATTTCTTCAAGCTCTCGGCTTTCCTGAGGGCCTGGGAGGGGACAATCACAGTTGTAAACTCTGAGGCAGGTGACATTTAGCCTCACTATTCTGTGTGTAAACAGCTATGGCAGCCCCAATAACAGAATATGGAGCAACACACCCTAAGACACCAGAAGTTTCTTTCTTCCAGGGAGCAGTCCCATCCCCAGAAAGGAGCACCTTCCTCACACACCAGGCCAGCAAAGCTGCTTCCTAACACAGGCTCAGGGTGTGACTGGGAACTCCAGAATCAGGAGCCCTGTTCGACCCATGAAATGACCACCCCTTAGGTGTTGGCATAGTTGGACACAAGCTATAGTTCCTGCCCCCAGAGCAAGCGTCCTCCACTGCGCATACCTCAGGCCAGGCGCACACCCTAGGGACGTGTGGATAAGCCCCGGGGACACTTGAAGCCACAGCATAACCACGGCTTACTCTCCCCAACAAGGAAACATTAGGGAGGAGAGGCCAAATTCACACATATTTTAAAAGATTAAACATAAAATAGCTAGGACATCTTGTATGGTGGCGGCTTTCTTATGCCAGGTAGGGGTAACTAGAGGACACTCTGCGAGGTAGCACAGTTGGTCCTTTCATTCTGGCTGCAACAGCCACACAGAGCACCGTTTCCTCTGTGGATTCACGGACGGGGCTCTCCCCTCGTTCAAATAAGCAACGAATTGGTTGGATCCGCTCACCTTCTGGGCTTCAGCACCTGTGACAGCAACAATTCTCCGGATACCCTTGGCAATGGCTTCTTCAGTCACAATCACAAAAGCTCCTGCATGACTTGAGTTCCGAAGGTGCCTGGGTGGCAGAACACAAAGTCCGTGGTGAAGAGGAAGCCCAGGCGCCCGGCCTTCCTACCTGCATGTGGGAGCCCTGGGCCGGGCTGTGAGAGCCCTGTGGTGTCATCCCTCCCCGGGAAGCGCTCTCACGGCAGCAGTGCGTACAGGCCCTTCACAGGTAAGGGACTCTCAGGACACAGCTCTGGCTTTAGAGGATAAGAGAAGCAGTAGGAAGGAGAAGAGACTCAGAGAATGCCTGGGCTTGGGAGTATTGACACTGAGCAAGACACCGTCTCTCTTAGCCTCAGTGTTCTCAGGTGTAGAATGGGGATAATTTTCCCTCACATGGCTGGGGTGAAAATCAAATGAGATGAACATCAAAGCACTCTGGAATCCCTAACATCCAGTACGATATTGCTGTCGTCAGGCTCTACGAGACATGTTGGGTCTTGTGATGGAACACAGCTGTATTTTACATCCCTGCTCGCTAGGTGAGAATACTGGAGGATTACTTTAAGATACTCCCACGACCCCTTAAACCAGCAGGTTTTACTCCCCAGTTGCCTCAGAGAACCTCAAATACTCATTAACTCCCCAAGTCAATCTCCTGCAAGGGTGGTAGAAAGTTTATGAAAGCTGTTTGCTATGGCCTAAAGAGTGTTAGCAAACAGGTATTCAGGCAGAAGAGGGACTCATTCGCAGGCCCCATGCAGCTGGGCAGAGAGGCCTGGAACTCGATCCCTCACACATTTCCACCCCACTCCCACTCCCTGCCTGCCTGAGGCCTGCAGGAGGCCTGGGATGGGATCTTAAGAAAGTTCTTTTCACCAGGCTTCCTTTGGAAGCAGGAACTTTCCAGGCCACTGTGACCTTCCCAAAAAGATCCCAAGAGCTACACAGGAATCCCAGTTGGCAGAAACAAGTGGCTCCCCCAAGCCAAACTGAGCTGGGTCTACCAGGTGGCCTGCTCAGGGGCTCTGAGACAATGGAGCTTAATTCCCCAGATGTTGCTCAAGGGGATTAGGTGAGGCACCAGGAATGCAAAGGGCCAGACCAGAGCAGGAGCTCCACGAGCACTCCACAGCCTTGCTGAATCCTGAATTCACACCAGGCTCCTTGTTAGGAGCATCCAGCAAACAACAGCAAGCAATTGTGTGGTAAGTGTTCTCGCCACCATGTCCTAGGAAGAATATTTCATCGCAAACCCAGGAAATGTTATTGTCAGACACTGAGGGGTCTGACTGAGCACTGGGATGCTGAGGCTCTTGGGAATGCTATTTGGCAACTGCATTTCAACCTCAGAAAGATAAGAGTTGGTCTAGCCTGTGACCCGCATCCTCAAAGGGGAATGCCAAATGATAAAGGCAGGTGGCCCCGTCTACTGCTCCTCCGCGGTACTCACGTTCCCCCACAGAACTCCACAGAAGTGAGGGAGCCAGCAGGACCAGAGGGGTCATCCAACAGCTCGGATACCGGGACCCCAATGGAGACGACTCGCACGGGGTCAGGATAGGTTTCATCAAACACAGCCCGCAGGCCCTGGATGGCTTTCGCTGCTGCCAGGGGACAGTCCTGGGTGTAGACGGGCTGCCAGAGAAAGAAGACAGAAAAAAAGCTGGAAAAGGTTCCTGGAGGTGCAGTCACAGACAGCACAAAGAGTGTGACTCGGCTCTGCCTGGCACGTGCCCTGATCCTCCAGAAATGATGCACCACGTACAAAGTCAAGGGGATCAAGATGGGAATTTCCAACTATTTGGAGATGTGTGAACCAAATCTCATATGTAAACAGACGTAACTAGAAGAGCTCTGGCCGTCCTAAGGAGAGGTGGGGCAAAGACCTCATCCCCAGACACCAGCCTGCCTGCTACAGAAGCAAAGTTTGAGAATCACTGCTTTAAGCACATCAATGTGCAGGACAGAATCTGGCACAACAGAGTGGGAACATCTGGACAGCTGAGCCTTCGTGGACAGTGACGGTGCGGGAAGGAGTGAAGGTCATGACCCAAAGCTCGAACACTGTCCAGCCTACCTTGGCAGCCTCGATCATCTCGTTAGCGATCTCTTCGGCCTTCTTGATCTGTTGGGTGGACATGGCTCCCTTGGCAGTGAAGTCAAACCGAAGGCGGTCAGGGGCAACCAATGAGCCCTTCTGGTCGGCCTCCCCAAGCACCGAGCGCAGGGCGAAGTTGAGAATGTGGGTAGCTGTGTGGTTGCTCATGACAGGTCTCCGTCGGGGCTATGGAGGGCAGAGGAGGCTGGTAGAGAGGTCTGTACCGGACTGTCAGTTGTCCCCCAATACTTGTTCCCTGTTTTTACCCCCAAGTACTAGAATTTTAAGTTAGATACATGGCTGCCCAGAATAAAGACTACATTTCCCAGCTTCCCTGCAGCTAAGTGTGACCACGTGACTAAGTTCTGGTCAATAGGTTGTGAGCAGAAATGTCCACCCTTAAAGGGAAGGGGCATGCCCTCCCCCTCCTCCTCTTCCACGGCCTAGAACAGAAATTAGGAAACTATGGCCTGTGGGCCAAATCTGGCCTGTCGTTTATTTTTATAAATTGTTATAAATAGGCTTATTGGAACACAACCACACCCATTTGTTTACCTATTGTCTGTGGCTACTTGTGGGCTACAACAGCAAAGTTGGGTAATTGTGACCAAAAGCATAAAGTCCACAAAGCCAAAAATGTTTACTATTCTGGCCCTTTACAAAAAAATTTGCCAACCTCGGCCTAGACAACAGATATGACAACTCCCTTTTTGGACCATGAAATCAAGGGCAACACCTCAGGAATGAGCGTGGAGCGACAAGTGAAAAGCTGGGCCCTGTGAGGCAGAGCCTTTGTATCAGCTTGAACTTTTAGATGCAAAAGATACATTGCTTTCCTGTTCTGAGCTGCTTTTATTTTGGATCTGACACATGCAACAGAGCCTAGTTCTTAATACAGATCCTTGGCTCCTAAGGAAGTATTTGAGGTTAGAAAAGCGAACCATGAAAACAAATCTATTAAGATCTCAACTGAAATCACTGGTGAAATCACTGACTTGGGAACACACAGATTTAACCCTTAGTTACATCCTTCACAATCCACAAAATGCACCAAAATTTACTCCTGCGCTTATAGTCTCACTTAGTAGTGACAACAATGATGAGCCAATTTAAAGCCAGAGAAAGGCCAGGCATGGTGGCTCGTGCCTGTGATCCTAGCATTTTGGGAGGCCGAGGTGGGAAGAGCACTTGAGGCCAGGAGTTTAAGACCAGCCCGGGCAACATAGCAAGACCCTGTTTCTACAAAAAATAGAAAAATTAGCCAGGTGCAGTGGCATGCACCTGTAGCCCCAAGAGAATCACTTGAGCCCCAGGAGTCTGAGGCTGCAGTGAGCTATGATGCCACTGCACGCTAGACTGGGCAACAGAGGGAGAGGGAGAGAGACCATGTCCTCCTCCAAAAAAAAAAAAAACGCAAGAGGAGGAGGAGATTACTATCCAGATCCAACAGGGGACAGAATAATGCAACTCACCTCATCAATAAACAGCCGGACCTGATCACCCACTTTCAGGTATCCATAGACAGTTCCTATATGAAGCACATACCCTCCTCGCACCTGAACATTCTTCACCGTAAACTCAGTTTTCTAGGAGTCAAGGAGGAGAACAATAAAAATCTTGAAAAATATCAATTCCCTCATATATATACATATAAATTCACACGCACAAAAAATTCTCTACACATGTAAATTATATACACACATATATTCTCTAAGACACTCTAATGGGGTGTGTACACATATGTATCATTAATAGCATTATATATAATAAAATATATATGCATACACACACAATATTAAGGAGAATTTTATAGAATTCGGAAGCCATCGTAAAAAAGAGCCTAGGGAGACAAGAGTAACTCATCCAAGACCAAACTCAGCAGTGGCAGAGCTAGAAGCTGAGTTTTCTACAAGGACACATGCCCTCCAGAGAGCTGCGCCTCCTTATTTATAAGGAAAGCATGTCAGAACCTTGCACCCTGGCTGCAAGGATACTCCTACGGCGGTACCCGACGGCTGGAGAGCAACAGGGACAAGTAGCTCCCTCAGCTTCAGAAACCCTGACAGTGGAACCCCACCCGAAAGTCTGTCGGGTTTGCTCCCCAAGGCCCCGAGTACTGAGGAGCAAGAGCAACTGCCTGGCTCCACGCTTGCCGTCCCCACTTCCCGCTCCCGGCTAACAAGGGAAGAACCGCTGGCTCACGTCCTCACTGCTGTCGTCAACCTTCACCAGGTAGCCTTCGTCATAGATCTGCCCTCCTTGCTCGGCATAGAAACAGGTCTTGTCCAGCACCACTCCACACTCCTGGCCCGTGGACACCTCTTCCACGAACATCTTCTCCCTGCGCAGAGCCATCACCGTGGCCACTGTGTTCTCAAACACTGCTCGATGGAAATGCACAGAACAGGGAACACAGGGTCGATGACTTATTCACACATTCTTAGCTGGCTTCTGCTGGATTCTGTTTCTCAAACTCTTCTGAGGTCCTAATGGTCCAATTTTAATTTGGAAGCAAGCCCATCAGGCTACATGACAGGGCTTAGCACACTGGTTTTCTACCAGAGAATGCAATACTCAGTAGGGCGAC
>RJWJ010005308.1:0-69288 GCA_004363605.1 Indri indri
ACTCTGTAAGAAAGACACCTGCACCTGAATGTTTATAGCAGCACAATTCACAGTTGCAAAGATGTGGAAACAACCCAAGTGTCCATCAATACATGAGTGGATTAATAAAATGTGGTATATGTATACCAGGGAGTACTATTCAGCTTTAAGCAATAATGGTGATATAGCACCTCTTGTATACTCCTGGATAGAGCTGGAATGCATTCTACTAAGTGAAGTATCCCAAGAATGGAAAAACAAGCACCACATGTACTCACCATCAAATTGGTATTAACTGATCAACACATAAGTGCACATATAAGAATAACATCTATTGGATGTCGGGCAGGGAGGAGAGGGGAGGGGGGACGAGGGGACGGGTATATGCATACACAAAGAGTGCAATGTGCACCATCCGAGGGATGGACACACTTGTAACTCGGATTGGGGGGGTGGCAAGGGCAACATACATAACCTAAACATCTGTACCCCCATAATATGCTGAAATAAAAAAAAATTGTTGTATACCACATGAAGGAATAGTACACAGTAGTAAAATGATGAAATATGGTTGCAAACAAGAAGAAATGATTCAGAAAATACTGCATGAAAAATAGCAAGTCACAGACAACACACAGCATAATACCACTTTTACAAAGCACAAAAGTAAGCAAAGCTACACAATACATTGTTTATGGTTACTTATTTATGTGATGCAACTATTTACTATTTTTTTAAAATAAAATAAGATTGTTACAAAATTCAGACTTGGAGCAGGAAGAGGGGGAAGGCATAGGACAAGAGTACACAGATAAAATTCAGAAGTATTAGTATTGCTCTAATTCTTAAGTTGGATGACGGGTTATAATGTACTCCAGTGAGTTCTATTATGCTCCAAAACTTACATATGTATCACGTTATTTGTATTAAATATTACCTTACAAATTATACATATATCTGTATAAGGAAAAGTTAGAATCCCAAATCCTCCTGCTCTAGTCTGTTGACTTCTGCCACCCCCAGGTCTACCAACGTAGGCGAGAGGAGGTATATTCTAGAGCAATTATACCGGACAGACTTGAGATTCAGAGGCAGACAGCAAGAGACTGGAGGATCTTGCTCCAGAAAAACTTCATCTCCATAGAGAAAAAAAAAAAATACCAAGTTGTTTTCCAAAGTGATTGTACCAATCAGAAGTATATCTGTCAAAGTAAAAACAATCAAACATGTGGGGTCCCACAAAAAAGGAGGAGGAGGAGGAGGAGGACCACCCAGGCCTTCTCCCATAAAACCTATCAGGCAGCAAACTTCCCTCAGACACGATCTGCAGTTCCATGTTTCACTCTTACTGTGCCTGAACAGTCAAGAATCAGCAGGATCTTGAGGAAAACTTCCTTATAGAAAACTGGGGCCAATACAAACAGAAAAGGAACCGGACTGTAGAAATAAAATATTTTTAAATTATCATTTACCTTCTTACAGAAAAGAGAAGATGTGGCTTTCTTAATAAGAAAAGGAGGCTGTAAAATGGAGCAACCAGAGAATAAGAGTTTTGGAAAGTGGGGGTGGGGGGAGGAATATGTATACATATATAAAATATATATAAATACATGAATGATAGGTATAAAAAATTCAGTAAAATGGTTGTAAAGTAATGTGATAAAATTTCCAAGAAGGGAGAACAAAAGAATGAATTGATGAAAATGGGAGAAAAATAAATTAATTAAATTAATCCAGGAAGTACAACATCTGACTAGTAGAAATTATAAAAATAAAGGATAGAGAAAACAAAGGATAAAGACAAAGGAATAAGATGAGAAAACCTCTCAGATGGAAGGATACATGTCTCTAGATTGAAAAGAGCCATTAGTGGCCACCAAAATGAATGGGAAAAGACCTTCCCTGGGCATATCATTCCGAATTCTAGTGGCAAAAGAAACAGCTCACATACAAAGGATCAGAATCTCCACTGGGTACCTCAACAGCAACCCTGGAAAACAGAACTCAATAGAGCAATGCCCCAAAATGTGAAGGCAAATGATTTTTACCTTGGAATTCTATACTCTGCCAAAATATTAATAAAGTGTGAGAGCAGAATGCAGTTATTTTCAAACATCCCAAATCATGTGCCCTTCACAGGAAACCAGAGAGGACATCTCTACTGAAATGAGAACAGAATGAAGACATCTGGTAACAAAGGACCCAGCACAGGAGAAAAATGAAGAATTCTTAGGACAATGGTAAAGTAAGGATCCAGGGCATCAGCTATGCAGAGGATCTAGAAAGCAACCAGTCTAAACTGGGGCAGGGAAGTGTGTGTGTGTGTGTGTGTGTGTGTGTGTGTCTGTGTGTGTGTGTCTGTGTGTGTGTGTGTGTGTGTGTGTGTGTGTGATGGACTTCAGGATGGATATTTCCAGAAATAAAATGTAACTAATATATCATCTGACATTTTGAGAAAGTAGAAAATTGTTTTGGAAGTTATTTTACAAAGCTGTCTGTCATGGTTTGAATCTTTGTGTCTCCTCCAAAATTCATGTTGAAACTTAATCCCCAGTGCAAGAGTATTAAGACCTGGGGTCTTTAGATGGTGATTAGGCCATGAGGGCTCTAGGATTAGCATGTTATAAAAGGACTGGAGGGAACTAGCTGGGCTCCTTTTTGCCCTTCTGCCCATCTGCCATATGAGGACACAGCATTCATCCCCTTGTAAAGGACACAGCAACAAGATGCCATGTAGGAAGCGGAGACGGGGCTCTCAACACACGGAACCTCCTGGCACCTTGACCTTGGGCTTCCAGCCTCCAAAACTGTGAGAAATAAATTTCTTTTCTTTATAAGTTACCCAGTGTCAGGTATTTTGTAACAACAGCACAAATGGATTAAGACATTGTCAGAAGATATAGGAAAGCTTAACAAGGGAGCCAATGAAACAAGTAACTAAACAAGTAGAAAAAAATAAGACAGTAATTCCAAGAAAAAACAAAAGTTGCACAAAAAAGAAATGTAATAATAATACACTACTTGGCTCAACAGTAAACAATTGTTTTCATTGTTTCAATAATGAAGACACTAAATGTGTATTTAACCAAAAATTTTGATATAACTACATCAGATGGATGAGGGGAGGGAAAAGGACATCAGAGAGTTAAAATAGTAAATCAACGGATGATTCCTAAAACTAATGAATTAATAGAAGGCAATATGTGATATTACTTCAAAACACAGATAAAATGTCAGAAGAAATAAGAAGAAGGATTAAAAGTGATTACACCTGACATGAAGAGCCAAGGGCTTTTTTTTTGTTATAAGCCTTTTAGCACTGTTTTCCTTTTTAAATTATATGCATGTATTTCTTTAATTTAAATCTATTTAAAAATATATCATAGGCTAAGTCATAATGAGGTCACTGAGGTTCAGCGGTATTAATGAACTTTCCTAAGGTGGTGGCCTGGAAATAGAATGGCCAGGACTTGTGTCCCTGTTGGGTTTGATTGACTCCATTAATGGCTCTAATTTTTCATGTCTTCCTATAGCCGTCCCTTTTGGTAGGGCCTGCCCACACTAGGTCTCGGTATGGTCATATAATTTGCTTTTGCCAAAGGGACGGTAACAAATGCCATGTGCACGTTTCTGCTTTCTCTCTTAAAACCCCTGTGATCGCCATGAGAACATGCCCAGGCTAGCTGGTTGGAGGATGTGAGAGGCATCAGAAGAAAACCAAGTTGTCCTGGTGGGGACCACATCAGAATAGCCAGCCCCCAGCCAGCCCTTCTACTGATCACGGACTCATGAGCCCAGCCAAGATTGGCCCAGTCTGATCCAGACCTGCAGAACCTCCCATAGACTCCTGGCAATGAGAAATAGTTGTCATTTCAAACAAGGGGTTGGCATAATTATTCTGCAAAGGATCAGATAGTAAATATTTTAAGCTTTGTGAGCCACACAACCTTTGTTGTGGCTAATCAACTGTGCCATTGCAATGCAAAAGCAGTCATAGATAACACATAAATGAATGAGTATGGTCGTGTTGTAATTAAACATTTATTTTAAAAAAAGAAAAGAAATAAGAAACAGGTTGCAGGTCAGATTTGGCCTATGGGCCATAGTTTTCTGACCTCTGTTTTAAACCATTAAGTTTGGGTGAAGTCAGCAATAACTAACTGAGATACCCATTGCCAACCCATCATCCCTGGAGTCCTGGCTTACCCAGAGGAGGGGGTGATGTGTGGGAGCCAAGGCCCAGTAGCTGGGGTATGATGTTATCCAATAGGCCCTGCCTAAATTCCCACAGTGCTTACCTACATAGGGGCCCTATTAAAATGTAAAGTATACCTTGGAGTTATCATGATCACTTCTGTCCTTAAGCCCAATCAGTTCATGTTAAGAGCCCAGATAGCACAATTACACATGACAGTGTATTGGGGTATAAGGAAAACTTTTAAAACTGATTACAAAAATTTTTATCTAAAATAGGAAAAAGTAAATAAAATAAGCTTTGCCAGTGTAGGTACTCATTGCTTTGCATGCTTCCTCTATGCACAAATTAATAGCTATCATGGTTTCATTAAATAATTCCAGTCTACGAACAACACAGCTCTAATTTCAGTTACCACAGTAGAGTAACTGTGAGCAATTTCATAAAGTACAAACACATATGGAAGTGCAGCAAAGACATGAAAAGTGATAATGCTGGACGTGAAATAGAATCAAACATAAATGAAGTTACAGAAGAAAGGGCTGACCACCGGATGCCAATGCTGAAACCATTGGTGAGACTCTAGCTATGCAGCCAGGGAATTTAGGAATAAATTACCTAGTGTAGAGGTTTACTTTGCAGTTGCATTAAGAGCAGATGTTCATATCACGTGTTGGCTTCTGGTATTTGCTTGATTTGTTTCAATAATGAAGAACTACTTTTTGTGAGCCAATAAAAGAAATCTGGAAGTAACTGATTGAACAAACATAGTGGTTTATGGCAAACTCCGTTCAGTGTGATCACCAAGAGAAGGCTGCTTTGGCCACGGTGTTAGGGGGGAAGAACGGATTCTACGAGGTTCCAGAAAAAATGCTGCACATGAAAGTCACCCCTGCATTACTTAATTGTAGACAAGCACTCTCAGCTAAAGGATTGAAGCCAGAAGTGCCAAAATAAGACAATGGTGAAGTTTGCTGCATCAATTGACTCTTCCTTTTACAAAAAATTTCTCTGAAGTGTGTAACGCTATTTGGTAGCATTTTACCCACAGTAGAAATTCTTTCAAAATTGAAGTCAATCCTCTCAAACCCTGCCGATGCTTTATCAAATAAGTTTATGGAATATTCTAAATCCTTTATTATCATTTAAACACTTCACAGCATCTTCACCAGGAGTAGATGCCATCTCAAGAAACCACTTTCTTTGCTCATTTGTAAGAAGCGAGTCTAGTTCTCTTGCTCTTGCTGTTTCCACCACTGTGTTAATCTGCAGTTACTTCCTCCACTGAAGTTTTGAACCCCTCAAAGTCATCCATGAGGGTTGGAATCAACTTCTTTCAAATTCCTGTGAATGTTGATATTTTGATTTCCTCGTGTGAATCATGAATGTTCCTAATGACATTTAAAATGGTGAATGCTTTCCAGAAGGTTATGAATTTACTTTGCCCAGATCCATTAGAGGAATCACTATCTATGGCAGCTATAAAGCCTTGTAGAATGTATTTCTTAAGCAGGAAGACTTGGAAGTCAATGTTATACCTTGACCTGTGGGCAGCAGAATGGATGCTGTGTTAGCAGGCATGAAAACATCAATGTCCTTGTACATCTCCATTAGAGCTCTTGGATGACCAGGTGCATTGTCAACGAGCAGTAATATTTGGAAAGGGATCTTTTTTTTCTGAGCAGTAGCTCTCAACAGTGGGCCTAAAATAGTCAGTAATCCATGCTATAAATAGATGCGCCATCATCCAGGCTTTGTTGTTCCATTTCTAGAGAACAGGCAGAGTAGATTTAGCATAACTCTTAAGGGCCTTAGGATTTTCAGAATGGTAAATAAGCACTGACTTCAACTTAAAGTCACCAGCTGCATTAGTCCCTAACAAGAGAGTCAGCCTGTCCTTTGAAGCTTTGAAGCCAGGCATTGACTTCTCCTCTCTAGCTATGAAAGTCCTAAATGGTATTTTATTCCAGTAGAAGGCTGTTTCTTCTACATTAAAAACCTGTTGTTTTAGTGTAGCCACCTTCATCAATGATCTTAGCTAGATCTTTTGGATAACTTGCTGCAGCTTCTCCGTCAGCACTTGCTACTTCACCTTGCACTTATATGTTATAGAGATAGCTTCTTTTTTTAAACCTCGTGAACTAACCTCTGCTAGCTTCCAACTTTTTTTCTACAGCTTCCTCACCTCTCAGCCTTCATAGAATTGAAGAGAGTTAGGGCCTTGCTCTGGATTAGGCTTTGACTTAAGGGAAAGTTATGGCTGGTTTGATCTTCTATCCAGAACACTCAAACTTTCTCTATATCAGCAATAAGGCTGTTTCGCTTTCTTATCATGCATGTGTTCACTAGAGTAGCACTTTTAATTTTCTTCAAGAACTTTAACTTGCATTCACAACTTGGCTAACTATTTTGCGCAAGAGGCCTAGCTTTTGGCCTGTCTCAGCTTTCAAAATGCCCTCGTCACTAATCAAAATCAAAATCAAAATCTAGCTTTTGATTTAAAGTGAGAGGCATGCAACTCTTCCTTTCACTTGAACATTTAGGAGCCATTGTAGGGTTATTAACTGGCCTAATTTCAATATTATCATGTCTCAGGGAATAGGGAGGCCTGAGCAGAGGGAGAGAGATGGGAGAGATGGGGGAATGGCCGGTGGGTGGAGTAGTCAGAACACACACACAACATTCTTCAATTAAGTTTGCCATTTTATATGGGTGCGGTTCATGGTGCCCAAAAATAATTATAATAGTAACATCAAAGATCACTGATCATAGATCATTGTAACAGATATAATAATAATGAAAAAATCTGAAGTATTGAGAGAATTACCAAAATGTGACACAGAGACATGAAGTGAGCACTTGCCAATAGACTTTCTTGGCACAGGGTTGCCACAAACCTTCAATTTGTAAAAAATGCAACATCTATGGAGCTCAATAAAGTGAAGTACAGTAAGACGAGGTATGCCTCTGTGTTGTGTGTGTGTATGTGTGTGTAAATCTTTACCAAAGATGAATGTTTTAAAAAGGAGACAGTAGGCAAATGAAAAAACATCTTATGAGATGATCTTGGAAAGCGACTCCTTATCAAATAACTAGAAATATGTTCAGAAAAGTCACAGACCATGCCCTGTGTCTCTGGACCACCTTATTTTGTTCTCTTCTGTGTGAAAGGCCACGTATTTTTCAAGACTCAGCTTCAGTTTCATCTCTACGTGTTGACGGCTACACTCCCTGCCACATCCCGTTCCTAGGGGGATAATTCATTCTTATCCCAACTGAGTTCTCATTCCATTTTGTTCACACTTCCGTATAACCCTGTACAACATGCCAGCATTATGCATAATTGGCCACACGTCTGTTTTTCCAGTTACTTGCATGCATCGACTGTTTCTCAGTTTCCGGTTTCCTGTGCCAAGCACGGTGCCCGGCCCAATGGATGAACCCCGTATCCAAGGGGGATGAGCAGGAAACAGCAGACATGGCAGTTAGTTTTGTCCGCGGGGTTTTGTTGTTGTTGTTTTTGGTTTTGTTGTGATGCGGTTAGTAAGGTAAAGTTTGTGACAGGGCCTGGTGGGGCGAAGACTTAGCATTTGTAAAATTTTGACATGATTGGCAATTCATGTTAGAATTCTAGGATTTGGTACTGAGGAAAAAAAAACTGAGAAGATTTGAAGACATCTGTAAGTTTCTTCCTTAAAGTTTCCTTGCCTTTTCCCTATGGGCATAAATAGAAGCCTTGGGCATGGAGAATCCCCACTGGCCATGTGTGGGGAAAAGGCCCCTCCTGTGTAATTGGATGTAAAAAAAAAAAAAAGAAGAAGAAGAAAAGAAAGGAAAAGAAAAAGAAAATCTCTTTTAGACAGGCACAGGGTTTTGGCTGAAATTCAGCCACATACCTATTCTAAGCTGAATTTGGGTATAGCCCTAATAATTACAGTTACTCTTTAGAGAGAGAGCCCAAGAGGTTTACCTGGAGATTTTTTCCAGATGTACGCAGGTATGTGAGAAGCACAGTAATGAAGCTGTAAACCGGATGAGGCCACTCTGTGCCCCACAGTCTTCTCTGGAATCGCTCGAATGCTAGGAGATGTTCCCCAGCAATCACGAGGGTGATGCAGCGCAGCCATCTAACAAACACCAGATGCCTGAGTGGCCTTGTAAGCTGTAGTGTTAAAGAGAAGGGGGGCAAACCCCCAAGTCTGAATGCCTTTGCAGTTATCAATCTGTCATGAATTGTAATCAAACAGAAACAAACCTCTTTATTCCGTCAGTTCCTGGGACAGGTCCATCATATGCCTCACAGACATGCTCTGGGTGGCTAGAGCCCTCGGGAATCCACCCCTCCTTCAGCCTCCCATTGCAGAGTCTGACTTAGTGACTTCAGTACCGACACCCCACCCCCACCACCTGGGTTCTATCTCTTTCTAGATGAGGAAAGATTAACTGGATCAGCTATACCAGAAACCGAATATTTTGGTCAAATCCATCTTTAGTATCACCTCTATTCTTCCTTTTTTCCATATGAATCCAGAATGCAGCTTATTTTTGCAGTGGTAGTTAAAATTATTAGCAGTATTAAAGTTAGCCCTTAGGGGGAAAAAAACTGAAATTCTCTGACCCCAAAGTGTAAGAAAATCAAGGTGTGCAAATGCTTAACCAGCCCTCTCTGTAATGAAGCAGTCACACCGCAAAATACATTTTGGAAGAGCAAATTGCAGTTAACTTGAAATAAATAAGAAATGATGTACACATTTCCCCCCCAGGTGAAAACTCATCTGCAGCTGAACACTATCCAAATAGCCAGTGACCCACACTGGAGGTAGTTTAGGCAGGAGTAGGGAACATAGCCTTTGAAGTTACATGAACTTGGATTTCAATTTCAGCTTGGCCACATACTAGCCATGTAACCTGTATGAACTGTTTTGAGCTTTAGCACCGTTATCTGTAAAATGGGGATAAGACTACTTGCCTTACATGACAGTTAATGGATTAAGTGCCTGACTTATTTATAGAGGTTATTGAATACACAATTATCATTAAGGTAAAAAGAATCCCGTGGTGAGATTGAAGGCCTTGAGAATTAAGTTCAGGCAACTGCAATTTAACTCTGGCGACTCTCTCCTGGGCTGCCTAATGCACGTAACTTCTCTTACTTTGCTTTCTGGTTATTTACACTTCTGTACCTTTACCCTGCCAGGACAGTGCTGAACTAAGCACTTAATAATTACTAATTCACTTGCCCTTCTGCTTGTTCCAGAAAATCTGTCCTGCCTGGCCTGCAGGATAGTAAGGGTGAGTTTGTGTTTGCTGGGAGTGGAGGGCTGGACGCTGCAGGGAGGGGAGTTGAAAGCCTTGAAATAAGAATGAGGCTCCCTGGTGTCCATCATCTGGCAAGTTAGCATGGTTCCGTAATCAAACTAAAAATTTGGAAAACCTCATGCAGGCTGAGAATCTTATTTGGCCCCCAAATCTTGGGCCACTATGGCTTTATTCCATGATGGTTCCATAAGAGCTCCTTACCTGACGGACAGCCTTTCAAGATATTTGTGGGGGAAGTGGTCAGAGCCGCCTGGTTCAGAGCCTGCAGTCACCTCCAGGCTGCCAATCCCTCTCAAGACTGGGCCAGGACAAGACTAGCCTCTGCAAACAAGTGGATAGAAAGCATTCTTGCCAGAATTCTCATCTATGACAGATGACATTTTTTCAGGCCTCACATCAAAATGGTGAAATTTCAATCAGTTGTGTAGAGCATGAGCTCTGGTTAGAAGTCAGTACAGGGTACTTGTAAGCATGTCCCAGTTTTTAAATTCAGCCTTTTTCGTATGCCAGCATCTCCTAGAAGTCATTTTGTTGTTAAGATCTGTATAACGGTAACAGTTTTCTGACAAAAAAGAGTGAAGGTTAGGGCATCTGGCACCTTGGCGGAAATCTCATGAAAGGTTAAAAAAGCTTCATGATACGATGTTTAAAAGTACAGGTACAAGGAAATAGAAGAGATGGGAAAGAGCATATGTGTATTTATGCACTGAGGTTTGTTCTCCAATCTCAGGATAACTGAGATGACTCCGCCGTGGACATCCTGCAGTTCTAGACAGGCACTGAGAAGCACCACAGGGCAGCCCAGGTCACTCTGGAAGTGCAGACAGGAATTAAGGTGGAGGACAGGGGAGTCCTCCAGAACAAGATAAACGGGCAGGGAAGGACAAGAATACCTGAAAGGCAGGAAGCTATGGGAAAACTGTTTGACCCATTCCCTACAGAAAGAAAACCAGTGATGACAAAACAAGCCATTTTCAAGAGTCAGATATAAATGCTTTTAAAGTTAACACTAATTAAAGTTTTCTTCTTAAAAGTTCCAAGGCAGTGGTTCTCAAATTTGAACAAGCACAGAATCACGTGGAGGGCTTGCCAAAACACAGATCACTAAGGCCCCCATTCCAGAACTTCTTCTTTAGTAAGTCTGGGATGAGGCCTGAAAATTTGTATTCCTAGTAAGTTCCCATGTGATGCTAAAGCCTCAGTCTGAGGACCAGGCTATGAGAAATGCTGTTCTAATGTATACTACATGAAATTGCTGGCCTGTGAATTTTAGGATCCCAGGTATGTGACTTAAAGAATTGGTTGAAAAACAAAAGTCCTCATCACCCCTTTTTTCCTCCCCCAAATAAATAAATCAACAGAATTAAACATTGCAACAACAAGTAACACTATACCAAAACTCATCTGTAGAGGTGACTTTTAAAGGTGAATTCATCTGTGAGCAGTGGGGAACTCCTAACGTATTTCCCTGGAGACCAACCTTGACAATAGTATCCATTTCCTGTCAAATTTTTAAACAGAAGCCTGGGCACCAGCATGGTATCATTCCCATATTTTTATCCGTAGTGTTGCCAAGGTGGAACTTCCCAAAGTCCTTATTTTAAGCACAAAAACATACACAAGCTGCTAAAGATTTTGCTGAGGTGAGGTGAAGGTTGAATAATTCTACAAATGTTTCCCTTTCCTCCAGTCTTTCAGATCCCTGGAGGCCTTTCCTAGGGCATGGGGTATGGAGAGTTGGACTTGACCCCACTGTGAGAGACCCAACTTCCAAAGGCTACATCAGACAAAAGGCCCCGATTACAAACTACAGACTCGTCAGCTGGGTAAGGAGGTAAACAGAGCAGTCTATTACAAACTCCAGTCCATGTACCTGTGCTAAAAATAAGAGGAGTCTTTAGGATTCAGAGAAGAAAACATTTTTATAAAGAAATTTTATTGTATAATTTCTGTATATAATAAACATAGGAAAAGGGTTTTTAATCAAAATTTCATGTCATTTTTTCAAAAGTTTTGAACTGTCCGGAGAAAAATTATTACAAAGCTATCTAAGGCAAAAATAATATTTGACCTTCAAAACAAAAGGTAATCCCCCTTTATCATTTTTCATATTTAAAGCAAGACATTTGAAACACAATTAACATGGAGAGGTTTTCAAATTGCTACGTCATCTGCATTAAGAATTTAAGTACATTTAAAAGAGTTTAAACACACAGAAATGTTCTCTAATACGACATAGATATTGCTGCTTTCTTCAGATCCATTCTGCATGAAGTATCCATCCTGCTATAGTTTTTGCGCCCCGCAGAATTCTGCATGTTCTAATGGTACAGTGAGAGCTGGAGTGCAGAGAGGGAAAGTCCCTTGCACTTCCTATGCTAAATGGCATAACTTCCACAGATCACATACACCTCACCATATTGACTCAGTTCATTGCACTCCATATCCTGCAAAAATAAATCTAGCGCTCGACAGCTGACATTATTACTCACTGACATTTTAGTAATATATTTAACATAAGACAGAAATATACTGAAATTTGATACCACTTAAACCCAAAAGCAATCTGGAATTAAACCACATGCACGTACCCCACTTTTTTTTTTTCAATGGATGTTGCATTTTTCTTAAAGTTGATGCTGGAAAGCATGGTAGAAGAAAAACTGGCTTTCCTTGAAACAAAGACTGAGGATTAGATAAAGATCTGTACACAGGCCTTTTGAGCAGAATGTTAAGTCCTACAACAAAATGAAGGAGCAATGACAATCCAGTCTCTGAGGAGAAGGAAGAAGTCTCTCATTTATCTTCCTTGTCTACCCTAACACTGTGGCTCATACCCAACAGACCCCAGGGGAGGCTATTGCATGTAGCCGGGGCTGTCGTGCGCCTCTGAAGGATGGACTGCAGGTGCGACGATGCTCTGGGAGACCCACTTCTTTAGCCACCCCAATGTGGGATCCTTAGGTTGCTGGGAAGTATGGGGGCTCCCTCTGTGAGGTCAGGAAAGACTTCTGGGATGGTCTGGATGCTGATGGCCTGCCTGGTCTTAAACTGTACACCTCATTTCTGGAGAGCAGTGACACCTGTGAATTCCAGAGTGACCCCAGGGCCTGGGGTGAAACATCTCAGAGCTGAGGGAACATGTGGACGCTCACACAGCAACCTTTTATCTAAGCATCCAGACATCTGGATGACTCATCTGGAATTACAAAGTTTCAGCATACGTGACAATGAAGAGTCACCAGGACGTCAAGACTTCCCCACAGGTGCTTGTGGAGACACAGAAAATGTGGACATGGCCACACTGACATTTTGATTAGTCACAACTTTTCATTCTAATTTGTCATTTCTTTAAAATTATCAAGTGTCCCTCTTTCTTATTTTTGTCTTGGTTTACAAGGAAAGATGTCAGTCTTCATAAGCTTTCAAAGATTTACAAAAAGCAGTGTTTTTTAAAACTACATTTCAGGAATAGCATTCAAAGTTACAAACACGATATACATTAGTCACACGCCATACCTTCTCACCTGGCTACAACCGTATCACCATTGCTCATACCTGTGAAAACCTTACTGTGCACAATGGCACCCACTCCACTGTAATAAATGTTATGAAACAACTGAGCAGAGCTTCTCAAAGTAAAACTAGCCATATTGCTACAAAAAATTTCTGGCTCTCGGCCCAACTGTTTCCATATCAGTCAGCTAAGTCAGCCTTCTCTCTGCTGCTTTCCATTTCAAATGCCCGGGCTTCGGCCTTTGAGGCAATTAGAACCAGATCAGTTTAATTTTGCAACACTGATCTTAATGGTATAGCAATATAGTAAGTTTGCCCTGAGAGTGTCAATACATTTTATAAATATTATCAGTCCCAGTTTATACAGGAAGAAATAGGCACAGAGAGGCTAAATGGCTTGTCCCTTGTCACACAGCAGATTAGTGGCAAGTGTGGAACTTGAGCTTCTGGCTATTTCTATTTTAATCCCCAACATCTTTCCGGAGGTCACTGAAGCTCTGTTTGTGCCATACGGCATCCTGTCAGCTTTTCTGCCCAGCATCGGATTTTCCGGTACCCAAGACTCCATCCTTGGTCTTCTCTGCTCTCTCTCATTTCTGCCGCCTTGATGAAGTGTGTTGTCCCCAGTATTTTATTTTACACAGTGGAATTCACCAAAGGCCCTTCCAGCTGCAGCTGGTATTAGGTGTGGAGAGAAGGACTTATAAAAAGGCAATGGGCAGGTGTTCTTCTTTGTGAACTTTGGACAAAATGGGGCTCAACATTTTACAGTTGTCTTACATTCCAATGTTTTCAATGGAAAATAAAATAAAATAAAGGACTAAAGGTGAGGTAATGTTTACTTCTCTGCCACAACACTCAGTGTTCCCCCTCAGATCTGGCAACAATTTAACATAAGGAAAGACTTTAGACCTTCGCACCCTTTTAGTGAGAAAAAAAATGACCTTAGCTCAAACTTTCCACAAAGCTGCAAAGTCTCGTGAGACATCACTCCATCCATCCTTATCGTAGGTGGATCTGTCCAAAGGCCTCAAGGCCGTGTGTCTCACAGGTCTCCACGCCCTGCACTTCCCAGCCCTGGTCTCTACGTTACTTCAGAGATCTCTATTTTCACGTTTGAAGACCATGCACCCTCTGCCTCTTAATCAAGGGGGAAAAAACTGCAAAAGAAGCTGTGTGCTCAAAGTAAATAATGCCAAGGGGTATGCAAGTGGCTTGTGAAGAAGTTTCACAAAGCTATCTCTGATTGCGAAAGCTATAAATAGTTCTTGATCTAGTCAATAGCAAAATACATGGATGGCCAGGGCCTCTGTTTACACAGAAGAAAAAATATCAATAGCACAAAACTGCCCTTATAGTTTTTGAAAAAATATATCTATGAAGATAAACAATTCTGATTGTTTTTTGTGTTTTGTTTTTTCACTAAGCTGTGCATTAAGTACACTTTGTTTCCATCACTCTCCTTCACTCTCTGTCACTCTATAGCTCCGCTTTGTCGGCCTGGGCTGGGCTGCCGAGCCCACTGCCTCCCTCGGCGCAGCTGCTATCTGCAGGTGTGAAAGACAAGGACGCTGAATTGATGCAGTATCTTTTGCCGGTTGGACGAGGCCCATCATCAAAAATGTGCCCAAGGTGAGCACCACACTGAAAGAGAAGAACAAAAGGTAAAGGCAAGCGTGCACAAAGCAGGCTTTGAGGAACTCACAGAAAGCAGTTTAAATGGATGGCCAGCCTGGAGAGGAATGATGCGAACCATCGTGGATGATTCCTAATCCGCCTGCCAATAGCTGCAAAGATGGTTTCTGGCAGGCTTTGTACCACATGCTGAGAATAAAAAGCACTAGAATTGTGCATATCAGAAATCATTTTGGAGCCACTGTATTTTCTGATTGTAAAGTCTCTCAGCCAGCTGAAAAATGACTGCAGTAATTTTATGAATTGAGTTGACCCTTGATCTCCCCTTGTAAGAAACATGACAGAATAAAATCTCTCCCCCGGCATTACTTTTGGCTTTGGACGGGTGGGTTTCAGATACGCAGAAGTCCACTGTAAAAGATACTGTTTAACTGGGCATGACGGAGGTGATGTTTGTTTTCATGGACAGTAAAACTTAACATCAGACAAGCATTGGATGTTCTTGGAACCCAGCGAAGCAATGGCAAGGCTCAATAGATTTATGTCACGGTCACCAGGGCTGCAAGTGTAGCAAATGGAAACGTCTCCAGCCCACACAATTGTTTTTTCCTGGCTTCCAATAGGTGGAGTGTCATGCTGGCTTCTTTACCCAAATGAACTGTAATATGTGGAGAAGGAATAAACTGTTTGGCTAAAATCAATGCTACTGACTACCCAAAAAGCTGGGAAGGAGAGGCCTAGGGTCCAGACAGAGGCAGAAGGAGGGATGGTTGGTTATGATGGTGTTTAAGAGAAATCAAGTCCAGAGAAAGTTTCTCCAAAAAGGTTGGCTCACTGAATAAAGCCCTGCACTAACTGCTTGGGTGCTGGGTATAGCTTCAGGAAATGATGTCACGCTTACCTATCCCCCATCCTTTTTCAGCAGAGAAGGGTGAAGGAGATTGAGACAATAGTGTACCACATTCAAACAGCCTTTGAAAACACATCCATCATGGTGTAACAAAGAAACCAAAGGTTGGGGTAAATGACTTTCATTCATTGGTGTAACAGATATTTACGGAGTGCCTGCTACATGCCAGGCACTGTCCTAGCCTCTGGAGGTACAAGTATCTATTCCTGTCCTCATAGAGCTTACATTCTGGTGGGAGAGACAGACAATATACAAGACAATAAGTGAACTGTAAAGTATGGTATGCAGAAATCAATGCTAAGGAGGGGGAACAAAGGAAAGTAACATAAGTGTCAGGGTTGGCAGCTGACATTGTAGATAGAGTGGATAGGAGAGGCCTCCCTGGGGTGACTTTGGAATAAGGACCTGAAGGAAGTAGATATCTAGGGGAGAGCATTTCAAGGAGAGGGAAGAGTCAAGACTTAGACAAGAATACGAGAGAAAAGGTATATAGATGATTTATTATATCTCACTGTGCTGCTTCAGTATATAAACACTTATGAACTGCAGGGAAACAGTATGAATTGACAAGGACTGGAGCTGAGACACCAAATGGAGATGAGCAGAGACAAATGAGGGAGGGTGCTCATTACAGTGGAAAGAACTAGAATCTTAGTTTCCCTGTTAAAAGTGCTAAACTCAATTCTCAAGGGTTCCCTGGCTATTAATAAATAGCACAAATAGCAACTTTGACTATATAGCACTTCCATGTTAAAAGTGCATTCTTATTTTACTGCCAGCATACTGTGTCAGCTTATTAAAAAAACTAAAAATGAACCCTGAACTGATTTGATCTATTTCCTGGAAAATATGAAACAGGCCTAAAAACAAATCTTGCATTATTTTATCACATTCTATGCAGGTTTAGGTAATATCAAGGCCGATGGCTCAGATTGCTTTTCCTTTCTATAAACAAGTGAGGCCAAATTTTCAGGCATCAGCAGCTAAGATGCACCAGTAACATTACATATGCTTGCCCAATGGACACAGGAAAACCCCCATTTCTGCCTTCCAGAATAGGGTGCAGGCCAACAGGAACTAGTGCTCTTGGTGACCAGTGTGTGTGCACAATTACTGATCTCACATACAACTCTGGTACTTTGATCACCTGGCATCTGAGAGGTGAAGTTTTCACACACATAAAAGCCTTAGATGGGTGTGTGTGTGTGTGTGTGTGTGTGTGTGTGTGTGTATGTGTGTGTTTAATGAGACAATACAGCTGTCTAGGCAATATAAATAATTGCCTTTATTAATCATCTCTTGAGCATATTTAGAAAACAATTCTATTTATATTACTCCAAAAAGAAAGCATAGTAAGGATATACTTGAAGCCATTTAGGAGTAAGATATATGGTCTTAATTTCCCAAATCATATTTTAAAAATCCAAATTAAAGTAATTTAATTTGTTGAACTGAGTTTGGTTTTCAGTCTGTAGTTTCATTTGCTAATCTGGATCTAGTCTTCTGGTTAAACAGAAGGAAAAACACTGATTCTAAATGAGTCTCTAATCCAAGGCAAAAGAAAAAAGAGAGGTGAGGAGGAGAAAGTATAGTTAGGAAAAGGCAACACAAATCTTTTGCAAACAAGTATATGAGCTAGGGATGAGGGTAGGGAAATCCTCAGAAAAGGTTTGAGCCCCCTATACTTATGGCTTCGTTATGCTGGCCACAAAGTGTTCTGGAAGATTCACACTAGCCTTCTATTACTGAGAAAGGAGAAATATTTTTTCAGAACCTAGCAAGGTATTCACTTGTATCCGTGGCGCCGCATACGCGCCCACTCCATTGCCCACAAAGCTGCAAGGCCATTCGTCTGCGGGAAGGCTGACCATGCAGCGCCTGTTGTGCTTTCTCCCAGGTATACCTAGTCTCCCAGAAAAGACTACTACCCAGTTTCTTTTGAAAGTGCACAAGCCCTGAAGGCTCCTCCCTGCGGGAACGCACATGGAGCCCATTCTTTCCAGCTTCTAGCCCTGGCCCACGGCTTGGATGATGAATGGGAGTTGTCAGTGATGCATTGTTTCTTTAGCCGCCTGCGAGTTCTGCCTCCCCGACCCCAGCCAACTGGCTACGTGTTGGGTTCTCTCAGCACACCTGGTTGTAACTGAAACAAACTGGTTGCCTGGTGAAGAAATCTCTGAAACCTGCTGTTGATGATTTATTTTAGGATAGAATCTTTGGTGTGCATTTTGAATGTTGTTTTTAATGGTTATGTATTTCTTTATTTTATAGGTAAATACGAACTATATCTGAATATTCTAGTCCTCATTTCAAAGAGAATCAGATAACTGTTCAAAAGAAAAATTTTAAATTCCCACAGGAATCCTTTATCACCTAAGCCTCCCGCTCAGAAAAGTAGGCAACTAAAGAACCTACAGAGAACCAAGGGAAAGGACCCCCCTAAAATAAGTGATTGAGCATCAAATTTAACATGATTCCTCAAAATCTGACTGCAATTCTCAATTGTGTGCATAAGAAACACAAACAGTGTATTCAACACAATTACATACTTCTGCACTGACGTATTTTCCCACTGTCCTAGAGGGGTTTCTCCTAGTTATTCCTAGGATGCTTGGCCTTTATTACTGTCATTTTCTCTTAAGTGTTTCATCTACGATATGAAGCACTTTCAAATCAGGGCTTTTAAACTTGGGCACATGGGGCAGGATGGGAAAGAGAAAAAAGTTTTAAGAAGAAAAGCAATTGACTTTGCCCAGTAGTATTTTGTTTTCTCCCACTGTTATTGAAGACACTTGTGTAAGTAGGGGCTTTTTTCCTCTGTGCCTGTGATATTAATCTTTGCCAAGGAAATGATTGTAAAGTCACCAGTTTAGCACTATGATTTTACTGAAAGATCAAGAAAAAGAGAGATGGGCTGCAAGTCTGAAACCCTATTGTAACACGTGGGTATCTTTAATCATCAGCAATGCATGAGCTGTCATCTGCAGACGATGAATAAGGTTCGGGGTTTTACCAAAAACTGCTTCACTTTTGAAAAATACTTTGTGTTGGTGCATATTTACCTTTCTGTTGATTTGCTTGACTTAGAACAAATTAATGATCTAAAACAAATTTCAGGGACTCTACCATAGACTCAAGCAGTAATAGCAGTAGTCATAAATAGACTACAACTTAGGTAAACTCAGGGATCTGATGGTTTCCTTAAAGCTTATTACAGAAAGTTAAGTGATTTATTAGTCTCCCATTTGCTCCAGATGTAGAATTTTGATCTCAAGAAGGAAGAATTCCCCAAGTATTTCCAGGAGGAACTTACTTCGCTGAACTACAGCTTAAACCATGCAAATGATACTTCTTTGCACTGAATTTAAACTCCTGACAAAGTGTTGCTTAACAGGCCGGGCTTGGAGGATTAGGGAGAAGCTGCCAAACAATTGTTCACAGTAGTCAGTGAAACTGGAATAGAGGCAATGTATTTTATTACTAGCTGAAAATATAAATTAAATAAAATTAAGGAAAATCCTTTATAACTGAAAATTGTTAGGAAGTGGCTACAGCCTGGGGGAAGATACATAGGCCCACCAGAGCAGGCAAATTTAAGATAAAAATCCTCATTGGGAGAGATAACTGGAATGTAATTCTTCAATTAAATAGGTGAAATAGCAAAAGAAAACAAATACAACCGCACCAAAAAGCAGAATACAACAGGGTAACCTGTTACCTCCATAGACAGCAATCACAATGACGGTAGAGAACAATCTCTCCCACCCTTACTTGTTTTCTGTGCTGTTAACTCAAAGATCAGGCTGTGTGCTAGGTTTCTTACACCACGATTCTTTCAGAAGGACCTGAGTGCAAAACTTCCAGAAAAAGTGGTGCTAGAACTAAATCAATCTCAACTCTCTCAATGATATTTTACTAAAAACATTATTACCTGAGAAGTCACTGGACACATGGAAAAACTATGTACAATGTACTGTGAAGCAGTGGTGGGTTATTGGCTCCCAATGTGTCTACAGTTCCTACTTAAATCTGAGGGCTAATTCACTGCATGCATGGTCTTATCCCCACCATAATTTAAAAAAACAAAAAGGATCCTAAGTACTAAAGCAAGAATTAGGGACCAATAAACCAAAAACACATTGCCATACTGCTAGGCAAACAGGTTGAGTTTATTGGTATCATCTATGGAAAGTCAGTTTATTTGTATAAGTTGGCAGTAAAAGAGTCTTCATATTTCACTATTCCATCTTTACCGCAAGGAAAGAAGTACTCCACATAACATATCCAACTGAGAATGTCTATGACATACTAAAAGCATCTAATAGATTCTTCATAACACAAACCACATTGATGCAATTCAGTCCAGAGAAAAAGCAAGCCATATGAATTCAAAATACAACAAGAATTTCAGAAAGAGGAAAAGCAAACCAGAGAAGTTTCCCATACTGTCTCACCATCAAAAAGAAAAAAAAACCCTTAAAAAAAATGGGAGAAATTGTGAGCAAAAGAAACTACATATACTGAAAACTTTGAGGTAAAAAAAGATAAACTGATAATGAAAAATTGCACTGAGAATGAGAAACTAGAAAGTAAAACACAGTAGTTGCTCTAGTATGGGAACCAGTAAATCAGTTATTTTTTTCAAGTCAAGATAAAAAAGATGCATGAGAAAAGCAAAAGAAAAAACTGAAAAGAATTGTAGAACAAAAGGAAAATAAACATGCATGGAATACAAGACAAAGAAATTGAAGTGAAAGATACTCAGCCCACTTTAATTTAGAGAGTCATTATTGTACTTGGGTGGCAGGAATACCCCACTCTGTGCACACGGGGAAAAGTCTAGCAAATGTACCATCCTTCAGTGCTGGAACCTCTTTATCTCCTACATGGAACTTTCCATGCAAAGCAGGTATTTTTATATGTGCCTTAGTGGAACAGATTTCTCCCCCTCTTCTCTTTAAATTTAAGACTTTTATTTAAGAAAGGATCAAAGACTTTCTAAATATGAGAGGTGACGATTGCAGAAAAAAAAGCCAAAAGGAACAGGTCAGGGTAAGTTCTTCACACAAGTGTTAGGAAAGGACCCAAAGAACAGCCAACAGTCACGTTGGGCTTTAACCAAAGGACTAAGGAGCTATGCTTGGTTTAGTTTGACTTCTTTTATGTATGTTGCTTAATTTTGGCATTGTTTGTAGTTTCCTTTCCTTTTGGTCACTGTGGTCATCTTCATAATGGTCTTTCCTTGACTACTCCTGATGTTATCTCTGTGGCTGGCACAGAGAAAGGAGAAAGCATATTCCAACAATGAATCATAAGAATTAGTCACAAAGAAATCAGAGAATACGGCCTTAAGGAAAGTTATCATCTTATGCCTCATTTTCTGTGCCTTTCTAATTTAGTTTCCACAGGACTCAATGTTTAGAAATGGGCTCTAAGTGAAAAGCAGAGCCGTGGTCATATCGTAGACTTTAGGCAGCTTTAAAAAAAAAGAAAAGAAACAGCTACGAGCCTTAAAAAGAGGTTTACTAAGTACCATGTACATAAGTTACAAATTACTGTGTACCATTCTACTTACAGTTTACCTTCTTGTCAAATATTTTAGATCCCTGAGTAGAAAATTTCTTTCTGTCACAGTTTTAAAATCATCAATTAAAATTCAATTGAATTCAAAACTAAATTGCATTAAACCAATTGCTGGAGGATCATGGGATTTGTTTTACTTTAATAACTCTTTCCAGTCCGTCTGTCTGTCTGTCGATCTCTCTATCTATCTATTTATTTATCTGGGCACCATCAAGAGCTCTGGAGTGACATTAACCAAATTCAAGTCTCAGGTCTGCCACTTAAAGCCACATGAATTTACCCAAGTGTAATTACTCCCTTTGCGCATCAGTTTCCTCATCTGTAAAATAAGGGAGAATAACAGTATCTACCTCATAGGGTAATTGTGACCATTAAACCAGAGGAGCTTTCTAAAATGCTGCTTCTCAGGCTGTACCCAGTCCAATCAAATCAGAATCTCAGGGTGAAACCTGGCATTGGAAAATTCCACTATCATGCTCAGAGACTCATTTCTGTGAAACAAGGGGGAACTAAAATGTGATTTAGATAAAACATAGAGTCTAATTTTCAAAAGAGAGAGTAGTCCTCATCCTTGGAAGACAGTCAACTTGCCAGCCTTATTTTTTAAAAAAACGTGAGAAAAATTCATCAGATGGTTAGGGTCAAACCAATCTCCCTCCCTACTTGGTAGTAAATGTGCCACCTACTCCCTAAAAGTCTTTTGCCTGATGAAGGGGGTTAAAGAAAAAGGGATAAAGGGCAGGTAAAGAATGCAGCAGGTGGCCCACGTGGCCATCACTTGGCTACTACAGTTGCCTGACTGTGTCCCTTTTCCTCTGATATGTCCAACAGATCTGCCAACAAAATACTTTGTAGCACCAATGAGTTTCAATGCCACAATACCCAGACTTTACATTTCACTTATTTAAAGCAGGTGAAAAGAACAGGACTACTTTCTATAGCATATGTCCTTACTCTGTGTACAAGGAGATTCTAACTATGTCTCTGGGTTTAAGCATAAAATACCCACAAGTTCATCTCTTGACTGGGGATGACAGATTTGCCTCAACACAGGCTCATTTTCTCCTTTAGAGCCGGCATGAATTTGGTTAGGGTGGAACTGAAAGGACTCATTAGATAATCCTTGGAAATGAGGATAAGGCTACATATGGAGAGAAGCAGAGGCAGAATTACCTTATCTCCTATTCTCACTCTGCCCTCATACAGCCTACCACTGAACTTCCACTTCCTACAGCCTCTCTCCAACCAGCCTCCTCACATCACCCAAGAAAAGCCATTTCTGGAGTCTTCACTGACTGTTTGGATCACTGCTGCGAGAGGCATTACAGCTGAACAGTGGGTGCACAGAACTGCAAAGAGACGGAAATTATCGAAACATCAGGTCATGTAATGCCTTGTAATGAAATCTTCTTTTGCCCCCCAGAATAGCCCACTCCCTACTGTATTGAGTCACCTGAAGATGCCTTTTTCCTATCACTGATTTTAATAGTATTGGAGCCAATGACTGACATTTCTCTAGACTTGCTAAACCCCTGGAGACAAATATTGTTCAGACTTTATATAGATTTCATTGTGCTTGTCTGCCCTTCTTGTGTGTGACCAGTCACTTTGCCTTAGTTGCTATATTTAGCACAACCAAGAGTCTTGAAAGTGTTTGCAATGTGAGCAGCACATTGGGTTTTGAGATGGGGTTAACTGACCTGAGAGCAGCTTGTTTCCACCCTGTGCATCCCGTGGGAAAAGTCATCTGTGAATGTGATTGCCTCAGAATTGATCACGTCGTAGAATGAAGGCCAACCTGGGGAAGAGCAGGCACGAAAACCAAAACAGAGAGAAGAGATACATAGCCTTGGTTAGAATACAATTTTAAAGAAACACTAAGCAAATAATGGAAATCCTTAGTATATGCTCAACTTTTCAACCTGAAAAAGTCAATAGCTGAAGAACAATATATTTTGCTAGAGTACAATTATTTTTTAAGAATAACCCTTTCCTCACATTTCAGATTACAGTTGCATTGGGGTTCTGTGTTTCATGAGATATTCTTAGACCATCCAGTGGTTTTCTAGAGCATTCCCCAACTTAGAAAGCTCTCTCTCACCACTCTTTCTCTTGTCTTCAGAGTCACTGGGCATGCCCTACAGCACGATGAATCTTCCATTGAGACCTTTTCCAAAACACAATCAATTGGTCTAGCTGTTAACTTTTCAACTATTCCATGTCTCCTTAGAAAGCATGCTTTTTCAGTACTTAGTTTTGGTGGTTAAACATGAAAAATGCCAAATATCCTGTTGTCTCTATCTTAATCTGATATCCTGGGACAGGGCATCTGGAAGGCATACTGTCTCTCCATTTCTATGGCCAAGAGGCTTGCTCACCTCACAGGAGAAATTCATAGAGCATCATTGCTCAGGCATCTCTAGGTAGCACCTAATCTTAAATAGCATCTTGTTCCAATTTTCATTTATTCTAATGATTTTTAAAATATATACACACTTTAAGAAAGTCAGTGGTAAGTGGGCCATAATATTGTACAAATGTTTTGAGTGTACAATCAGGTTTTATGTTCAGTACTTATAGGCATGTTTTTACATTTCCCAAAAATGTGTCTGGAGTTACTGAACTGAAACCTGCATCCCCAAAATGATGAAAGAGGTGCGATGTTGCTGAATTGCTGATGCAACTTTTTTTTCTTTTCACAAGCCAACTTTATTCCTACAGAAAGGAGGAAGCCATGTAAAAATGTGGTGGTTTGTGTTAATATACCTATTGAAAGAAAACAGAATGCAAACTTGAACAATATGATTTCCAGTTTCAAACAAAACAAACTAGCTCAGGCCAAGTTTTTATAAGAAACTCCCCCAAGCTCCCTCATCCTTAACTATGCAAGAATATTGCTTTCATAATCAGTAATAGGTTTAACACCAAGAGTTTAAACACTTTCCACTTCCTTGATTTGAGCTCAAGATTGTTACAAATCACCAGGAAAACTATAACTTTCCAGAATATAACATTTCATAAATATCAATTATGCAGAGTAGAATTTTAAAGAAAACTCATCTCTCCCTATTTTCTAAATCCTAAAGAGAATTTGGATATATTCTAAGCTGTAATATTTGGTTTATAATAATTACTTGACACATTTAGGTGTTCTTTGTTCAATGACAGAAGTTCCAGTTGATAGTGAACACAGGTTTAATGGTGATATTTGAGGACATTGAAAAATAAAGTCATTTATCTATGAAAAGAAAGGAAACATTCTGTATTTTCCTTTTTAATCTTCCATGGCATAACTCATTTGATTGTAGTTTAAGGCAGCTAATATTGTGGGGGGTGATACTTGACTCAGTAGTAAACAGGTAAAGAGATTTAGGAGTTTTGTTGTTATTGTCATTTTAAATTTACCGTAAAGCTACCTTACCCGAGCACACACACATTTTCCTATTTCTAGAATTGAAAGTAGGTATGGAAAAACATATATACACATATATTTTCCCTCTATGCTACACTGCATCTTATATTTACTTATGCTGTTCTAGGTGTCACACTCGATTTATAATTTATTTTCATGCTTTCCTCCCTTACCAGGTGCTAAGCACCTTGAAGGAAGAGTCTAAACTCATTGAACTGAGTATTCTCACTGCCTACTGTTGTGCCCAGCACAAAGGCACAACTCAAACGTTTATTAAATTGATTTCCAGTTAGCTTTAAATAAGCAAGTGGGATGAGTAATTATAGTATATCACAGAGTTCTACAACAAAGAGAACGAATATACTCTTTTTTCATCCTCCTTTTTTCACAGCCTAGATTAAGAAATATCAATGCTAATTTCTCATTGCAGTATCCGACTTGGCTCAATCATCACAATTGAGCCTCTCCGCGTAGGTGGCGAAGGAGCCTTATTATGCATTTAGGATGGTAGAAACATGAAGTTCATCTAGGTCACTCATTTTACTAGGTTTTGGTGGGGTTGAGGTGGACGGCAGAAGGACAAGTTATTCGCCAGGGTTACACAGGCTGTAAGTAGCAGAGCTAAAACTAGAAGCTGGGTATTTTGACTTTAGTCTAAGAGTCTCTTCTTATGTTCCAATTTCTTCCTCAATAAAAGCCTGAGAGACCTTTCATTTGAACACTCTGCAGGATCGAGGCCACAGGTTTTAATAAATAAGTTTACTGTCCTGTCTGAATTAGTTGATAGTTTTCACTTTTGCACTTGGCGCCTCTGGGTGGAAGCAGATAATTAATGTGTCCTAAACAACACGGATTCTTTCACCTTGTAATGACCAAACTGTTCAAAGAGAAAGTCCAAGAGTGCTGATATAAACAATGTAATAATCTAGTTTGAGACATAATTTTTTATTCATTTATCTAAAACAACCACGAAAGCTTAGAAACTTACCCTTAAGTAGTAACATTGAAAAAACTGTCAATTATATTTGGAATTTCTTAATTCTAACTCTTTCCTAATAATTATAAATCATTGCCTACCAAAGATTTTAAAAGAGAACTGCTTACAAACGAGCTGTTAAACCATACCCCTATACATTTCGTCTACTTGAATGAAATACTTACAGAATTTTCCAGAAGACTGTATTTAAGAATAGAGGGGAGTGAGGTGGGGTGAAACAGAGTAGGGGTTCTCAAAAGAGTTCAATGTTTCTGGGAAACTGCTGACACTTGAACAGTGTATTTGTTGTTTACCATGGCATTATTTAAACATTAGAAGAGACACTTTAAAAAAATAAAAATAAAAATCAATATTTTAGAAACTTGAAATTCACAGTGTCCCTTTGTACTGTACAAGAAATGCAGTTTCAGAACGGAATATTCAATATGTCAACCCAAATACTGATTAGTGCAGATCAACAAGAGAAACCGTGTTGAAGACGTATAACCCTGTGTGATAGAACACATTTCAAAAGGGAATCATGGCTAACTTCACCGATAAAGTTAACAAAGAAGAATGCTGAGTTGCTTTGCTAGGTCTCTGAAAAAGTGAAGCTCTATCAAATGAGAATCTATCGGAAAGGTAAGTCCTTAATGACAATCAAACTAAGAAGGGCCTTCACCCAAGAATCAACTGTCTTATGGCAGAGAGGCCACAGTGACGACAGCACTTTGAAAGCAGAATTCCCTCATCATGTGAAAGTATTTAAAGGAGGAACTCTTGACTGCTGTAAAAATCCTCAAAGGAAACCCCGCCCCCACTCCTAATAATAAGGAAAGTGCTTCAAAGGGTGATAGGCAAAGACTGAAGCAATCTGCGTCTTGTTGAGAAAATTATCTTGAGCAAAAGGGTGGGGGAAGGGGAGTGTGTTTATGTCAGTTTTGACATTAAAGAAAGATCATCCATCCTCCTTTCTCTAGGATTTTCCTTTTGGTCTTCTCATCTAACAAAACGCTATTTGTTTTGGATGCATTCCGTGCACTTTTTAAAAGAAAAGTCATGTGAAAACCTGTATAAACAGAGTCGGCTCACCCCACCCCCAACACTTCCCTTTGTTTCTATTTGATGAGATTGGATTGGGCCTATAATCGTTTCATTTCAAAGAATATAAACTGTACTTTTTAGATTTTAGCCCATTATTACCAAGAATATCTTATTTTCAATAAACAGGCTCACCATTCAAAGAATTCCCATCTCCAGAAAGCAAATAAACATAGCTACTACAACTAGAGCAGAAAAGTTGGAATACGGCAGTTCTGCTTCAATTTTATTCAACCATCAGGCCACATTAACCTGCAGATATAACTTAATACTTCTCACATAATGCGCAGCAAATCCAAGATATGCTCATTTACGTCTATAATATAAGAACAAGGGATCCAGATTAGTAGGAGTAGCTCCTTGGTGCTCGTTACCATTTACACTAGAATGGATTTTTTTATATTGCAGTAAAAAGAATTATTCCCTCCCAACCCATAACGTAGCTTATAAAAGCTGCTCTGAGTCTACTTGAACCCATAATTGAACAGTGATACGGCTCTCCACAAGCAGTGTTTTGTTGACAAATTTTAAATCTTTCACTTCAACTGCCTCCTGAGAAAAACTTTCTCAGCTCTCTAACCCAACCCTTTCCTCCTTCTTTTCAAAAATCAGTGAAACAAATTGTTAAAAATAGCAACAGATTATAAACAAGTTGAAGCTAATTCTCTCCGTACCATGTCTAGAAAACGTGGCCCTCATTCTCCTATTCTTATTAATTTAACAAGGATTGCTATACGGTTTCAACTTCCCCTAATCCTCCCTGACCCCCAAGTAAACATTAGAAACCTCAGTAAATTAACTACTAACCCATCAGTAGAACCCAGGAGAAACTATACATGAACAAGAATTTATTGAATTAAAAGGTAATTACAAATATTTTGTTACTTTCAAATGTAAAATAAGTTTGAGCACAATGAATCCTGGTTGGGCATGGGTGATGATTTATTAAAGATGATATATATTTTGGCACAGTTTTGGTGAGACAAGCTGGAGATCCAGATCCTTGTTTTTGTGCACGTACCAGTTCTCACGGCTCTATAATTCTAGGGCAATGTTGCAAAATTTGAAGCTTTTGGTTTCTCTGCTGCTAAAATCTGTTAACCTCACAGATCACAATTTACTTTATTAGCTACCTCATGATAAATAATAAAACTCTCTGTGAAGGACCTCTGCTAACAAGAATTGTTTGAAGCTTAGAGCCCTGATTCCGTGCCAAATTATTCACTTGAACTGACACTTCAAGTATAACTTTTATCTCATTTTAAAAATGATGATTCTCTATTCCTCCTCAAAGACATTTGGTTGCAATAGTGTCCCACAAGTTTAAGTAGTAATCAACCAAATACATGCATATAGTAGAAAATCAGTGCAAGATGGCTCATAATGAAATGTTCTCTTTCAATCCCCCCCTGCCCACAGGTAACCATAATTCATAGGTTTTCTGTTTAACTCTAAAAAATATATGCTTATGCTGCTATCTCTTCACTGTTTCATTTTAAACCTGCACTGTGGCTAGTAGTTATCAGCCACATGTCACCTAGAACAGCAGTCCCCAACCTTTTTGGCACCAGGGATTGGTTTCATAGAAGGCAATTTTTCCACGGGATGGGGAGTGGGGGGGAGGGCTCAGATGGTGATGTGAGCGATGGGGAGGGGAGTGGCCGTAAATACAGATGAAGCTTCGCTCACCTCCTGCCGTGCACCCCCTACCCAAGTTTCATGGAAGATAGTTTTTCCACAGGGTTGGGGGGTGAGGGGGTTTGGAGGTAGGGGCAGAGAGAGCTCTGTGGCCCTGTCCCTAACAGGCCGCAGATCAGTACTGGTCCACAGCCCGGAGACTGGGGACCAAGAATATTTCCACCATAATTTCCACAGATAAGTAACATTTCCATCACAGGGCAGTGCTGTTTTAGACATTATGAATTTATCTCTTTTCATGAAGGATGAAGATTTAGTATCCATATCTACACTAATCTCCCCTCCCTCTTTCCAATTTTTGAGACTTACATTGTTTTTAATTCCTTTAAAACTCATTTAGTAATGTCTGCCTCTTGAAATAGAAGTTTGTTTTGTTCACCACTGTATTTCCAACCAACTAAAATAGTGCCTGCCATAATACATAAAAGGTGGTCCAAAAAACTACCTGATAAATGAACAAATAAACACATGAACATCCTGTAGCTTAAGACAATACCACTGGACTCTACGTCTGTAAGATGGCCTCGGCACGCTCATTCTCCCTCCACCTAACCTTTCCCCCATTCTAATGGCCAACAGTAATGAAGTCTTCTGTGCTTTCTACAGATCCTAAGAGTTGAAGACAAGTAAACAGCATGTGTATGATGCCATATATAATGCTTGTTGCTTACTGCAGAGCTAAAGAGTGCTAGGATTATACTTCCTTTTCCAGGATCCAATTGTCATAAACCCAGGCTACCCAAAGTTAAATTTATTTTCCTTTTTACACTGCATCATCTGTTAAAAAGCATGCCACATTTCCTTTTATTTTTTGTTTGGATCGTGACTTTACTATACAATTGTACAAACTTTTTCTGCATTTCAAAATTTTAATTTTTGGATATTTAATTACAAGGCACATACAAATATTGTACATATACAGAATGAGATAATGGATATTAACTACCCAGATTTAACATATAACGTTGTTTTCTATATTTGCTTCAGATTTCTCTCTCCCTTTCTCTAACAAAGTAAAATGTTACAATTGCAGCCAGATCTGCCTCTAACCTTCTCCCCTACTTTTATACCTCCTGGCGCCCCAAAGATAGTTGTTTATGTACCATTTCCACACTTGTTTTGATTCATCTTCTACATATGTCTACATCCAGAAAAAATATATATAATGTTTTAAATGCTTAAATTTTTATATAAAGGCATTACATTGTAAGTATCTTTTGGCAACTTATTTTTTTCACATTATTTTTGGTCTCTGTTGGTTTTTTTAAACAGCATCATCTTATTTTATAAATGAAATATATTTTCAGATATCTCTGAAAATATGAATTAGTAGGCTGTTTTATTTTAGTTTTTCTATGATTTTCTAAAATATCTCTGCTCCTACTGGAGCAATTGTTCTCATTATTTTGATTATTTTCATTCAAGCTCTTGGTTTCCTTCACACGTCTATGGTGATGTTAGACCAACAGTTCCTATTTAAAAGTAGAGGCCTGGGTCAGTCATCCTACCTGTCTATCAGGTATAGTATAGATTTGTTTCCTCAGTAAGTTTTCTCTCTGAATACAAAAGCTGTTCTTTAAAAAAATAAAAAAACAAAAGCTTCCTGGGAGCTCTAGGAACTCTAGGAATGTGTTGTCATTGGCTGTTGATGCACAAGGGCTTGTCCTAGGTTCCCTGAACACCTGAATGGGGAATGGTCTACTCTGGCGTATCAATGCTCAATAGCAGCCCCAATTCTCCCAGACAGGCTTTTTAATATCTTAAGAGAGCAGTCTTCTAGACTTTTTTTGTTATTGGTAACTGATGATCTGTCACTTTAAATATGAAGGTGAGGAAGATGTAAAACTGGTCCACTTGTTCTTTAGACTTTCAGTTAAGCACCTGTTGTCAGTCCCCCATTTTACTCTTGCTAATTCTGAGCTCTGAGTCTCTTTGTAGTCCCACCAAGTTTCTCCTGTACACATTCTGGGCTGCAGCTTTCTTTAATCAGTCATACCCATTAATGCATTTCCACCCATTTTTTCCTTGGGAAAAATTGTTTAAACTTCCTTTTCTGTTCAACACTCCCTACCCCATTCAGTTCTCTTTGTAGTAGGTTTCTTCTTTTACTTCTCCTCCTCCTCTTTCTTCTTTTTCTTACTCTCATTTTAAAAGGGTCTCTTGGGAAAGAGGGGAAACAAACGTGTATGCTCCGTCTATCATCTTGAACAAGAAGCTGAGATTTTTTAATAAACTGCAGGCTTTAGTCTCTAGATCTGATATTTTATTTGAAGAGGCAACAGATTTTAGGCATCACAATTTTTCTACTAACCACATTACATTTTTTTACCTTACCAAAAAAAAAAAAAAATACCAAAATCAATGTAAGGTTTAGCAGCTCTAACTGGCTTAGATTTAACTCTGTGATTAAAAATAGATTATGGCCTAACTGTATGAAATTAACACTTGTTTTTATTATATCTGTAGCACTATCTGAGTTAGAATCAGCAGGTCAGAATGGTCTTCTCGCTGACTGGTCCAGTGGAAAACAGTTTCTTAGACTAGTTTTCATGTTTATATTTGATGTTTAATATGGTTTGAGAATTTACTGTATCTCTGCACTCCTGCCATTGCACGTAAAAGGACAAGTGTCCCCTAACATGCTGATGACATGATCTCGATTACTGCAAAAAAGAGTTCAAAGAGGCAAACTTGAGAGTCAAGACAAAGAGTTTAAGAGTAACTATGACAAAAAGAAAACCATCATTTTTGGCAAACATTCTCCCATGCTTCATTTAGCATTATTAAGTGGTCCCTGAAATAAAAATAATAGTTAAAATACTTATCTTGAAAAGCAGGGAGTTTAGAATATACATGAAATTAGCATAAATCTATAGACTCTAAAAATTCATGAAGATAAGAAATGCTAATAAAATTTAAATTTAATTCAAGGATTAATTTTATTTTGGTTATCAGTTATCTTGCTTTCTCTTCTTGCTGTCAAGTAACCCAGTAGTTCTAAATGGGGTGGCACTATTGCCAGGGGCATTTTGGATGACGTGATAATTGGGGGCCACCTGAAGGCTTTTAAGCAGCCTAGTTACACGATCAGATTTGTGTTTTAGGAAGATGGTTCTGGAAGCAGCCTGGAGGGAGTAGGGATAAGAGGGAGAATGAAAACAGGTACATCAGATGGAAGACTATATACTGGAACAGAACTGATAAAGCTCTAAATGAAGACATTGTAGTGGAATTGGAGAACCGGGGAGAGATTACAGTATGATTAAGATAGCAGAATTCACTGATTTTAGTGACTGTGGGGTAGCGAAGAAGAAGGACAGGATTGAATTGTCACGAGGTTTACAGCTTGTGTGACTAGCTGGATCATACTAGAAATACATTTTGCAGGGAAAATAATAAAATCGGTTTCTCACGGAACTATCTAGGAGGCAGAGGGATATGTGGGCTGAGGAATAAGACCTAGGCTAAAGACACAGATGCAAAAGCCATCAGAACATAAAGGACAATAAGGTCATGTATAAGGATATGTAGGAGGCGAATATAATAGGAGGGGAGAACCAGACAAGTATTTAAAAGTTAAGCAAAGGAATAAGAGTCAGTAGAGGAAAATAAAAGAGATAATTTCAAGAAATAGGAGGAGGACAAGGGAAGCAGGCCACAGTCTGATAAAGAGAGAAAACTGCTGAAGTTTGTAGGGCAGACGGCAGTGACATAATCTACAGAAAGGACAAGTTTTTATAAATAAGATCTGAGAGGACACTGCTGAATTCAACAACTAGTGTTAGGCAGAAGAGCATAGTAAAGCGGAGAGTGTTGGGGTGGAAAGGCTAGTAGGTGCTCATGGTACGGGTGGAGAAAGATTTCTCACACAGAGACAAAGACATAAAAGTAAAATTTATTTTATTCTTTAGAAGGACAGAGAGAATGAGAGAGAGAGAGAGGAGGTAGGGGAGGAGAGCAGAGAGACTAGGTGGCATCCCACAGAGAAAGGCGATGCCAGCAGCGAGGCCAAGTGGCTTGCTGCTTTTATGGGGACAAAGAGAGAAACAGCAGTTGTGGAGTAATTAGCAGGCAGTCGCAAGACGTCAAGTTGTCCGTCTTTCTTGTTTCTGCTGTTCCTGGAGACTTGCTTATCTCTGAGATGTAGTCAGGCCTATCACGGGGGATGTGACTTTTGCCTCTGAGATATGGTTTGTGGGCAGGAAACAAAGGCTTGGAGTCTACCCCCAGCTGTCTGGTCTGGGAGCTTCTCAGGAACACATTTATGCTACAGAAACAAATTCTACAGCTGTGAGCCGGTGAATGCAAAGAGAAAGATTTACACTTCTTTTCTTTTGGCTCTTTTCTGAAGTTTGTGAAAACAGAGTGCCAGCAGGTTGCCTGCTAGTTTGGGAAAGAGATAGCAAAGAGTAGGGAGAACTCAAAATTGGTTTTTAGTAGTCATTAGGAAATTGGGAGATTTAAGGCCACCCTAACAGAAAGAGTGGACAAAGACTACTATTTTATTATACAAGGCCTGGCAGGGAAGGAAGGTAAAATAGGCTGATGGTGACAGGGGGAACACAATGAAGTTCATGTTAAGAGATTTGGAATCAGGGTGTCCCTACCATTCATCCCACCTTTCTGTGTTTTCTAAAGTGTTTAAAATATTACAATACTACTTTTCTAATAGAATTTTTGCAATAAAATCAGTATTATAAAAATATTTAGACATGTTTTAAAATCAAATGCTCCTGAGATTATTGAACAGAAGCTATATTTGAAGGAAGACTAAAAGAATCTTCTTTTTAGTTTATTTTTGTTTGTTGTTGTCTCTAATATCTTGTGGTCTACCAAACTGAGATTCATGGGGGTAATACTTTAAATGACCATTATAATCTGTTTTACTTTTTGACATAAAGTAGGTGCTCAATAAATATGGTTGAAGAAATAATTCCATAACATTAATTCTAGGTCAGGTTCCCACGTCAAACATGTTTACAGCGCCCAGTACTTTCTCTTCAAACCATGTAGCATGGTTTGCAATTACTTATTTATAAGGGTAAGTTTTGATTAACGTTCGCTTCTTTCACTAAGCACCATGAGACCATGATTGCTTTGTTTACTACTGTATCCTCAACACTGAGCTCATGCAAATATTTCTTGAATGAATTAATTAATAAAGAAAATATTTCATTTTTCATTATTTAACAATATTGGACTTAATTAAAAGACAATAACTTCCCACTTACAGTAGTCAAAATCATAGAAACAGAAAGTCAAATGGTGGTTACCAGGGGCTAGTGGGAAGGTGGAATGGGGCATTACTGTTTAATGGATATAGACTTTCAGTTTTACAAGATGAAGTTATGAAGGTGGATGGTGGTGATGGTTGCCCAACAATGCGAATGTATTATACCATGTACTTAACTGTATGCTTAAAAATGGTTAAGATGGTAAATTTTATATTATGTGTATTTTACCATAATAAAAAAAAATTGGAGGAAAAAAAAGATGGCAGCTCTCTGCAAGGCAGAAGAGAACTCTGACCAGGAACGAAATCAGTCAGCTTCTTGGTCTTGGACTCCCCAGCCTCTAGAATTATGAGCGATAAATTTGTTTTAAGAGATAATCACTTAGTCTGGAAATGACTATCACTGGGCCAGCTGAAGAAATTTTTTAAAAACCAGGCAAAGAATTTCTACTATTTTGCTTTAGGCAACTTTTTACAATTTTCGAATTTAATGTGCTTATTTTTCTGGCTTATCAAAAATAGTGCATTTCTTCAAAAATGATTCCTAATAATTTCAGATGTACAAACCATGTAGCCTATCACCCATGATCATTTCAGGCATTTGAATCTATTTAAGGACAATATGACTGAGACTGTCAAGAACACTGGGGTGTCCTTCGGGCAGTGTGAACATCTGGTATCTATTCTCTTTGGAGATTAATAATGTAGCTGTACTGCAGCAGGCTTTACTAATTCCTTTGAGCCCTGCACAGCATTTTTAAATGGTTCCAAACACACAGGATCTTTAATTGGCATAGATTTCATCCACAGTTTTCTTGCAATCTCAAAATATCTCAGAAACTCCTAAGCAGGAGTTGACAGGGGCAAGCTTCCCTACTTCCTTTTGTGGAGGCAGCTATTAATAATATTTTTTCAAGTTCAATAAAATTACTGAACTCAACCAAAAAACTGGAAAGGAGACTTTATTTTCCCTGGCCTGAACACTGTCTCTTGCTACTTTAAATCACAGCTAATGTTTTAAAAAATATATCCTACACATAAGTCAGTTGTAGACCGTTAGCATCAAAGGGTCTGACCAACATCGCATGTAACAGCCTGACCTTAAGCCGTAATTTCTAGGTGCCATTAAAAAATGTCTCTCAAAATGGTTTTAAATTTAGGGTTGACCTAGTAACCTTCATCCAAAAACATTCAACTTTAGATGATTATTTTAGTTTGCTTCCAAAAGCTCTTCAGTCCAGTGAGGCATCCATTAGGAAGCTTCACAAGGAGTTTGAAGTTTGCTTAGAATTTATTAGCTACATCAGACAGGAAGATGGTGATTTGGGTTACGTGCTAAGCAAAGATTATTTACTACGTTTAACTGAACTTAAGAATACCAGGAGAAATATAAGATGGGGAAATCAAAGAAATACAGATTGTATTCTCAGCAACATGTAATTCAGACTAAAAATGATTCCATGAAACTGCAGTCCTGAATTAGTTCTATTCACCATAAAGCATTACTTGGGATTGTAAAACTAATTATTACTTATATTTTTGGGTCAGGTACCTATCAAAAATTTTAGCATAATTCCTCTCCTAAACATATGTACCTGATGAAAATTTACGATTACTTCTAAGAGGCAGTTATATCTCAAAACGCTTTTACTTATCTAAATATTCTCTTGACATTTTTTGCTAACTGAAATTTCTCTCAATTTCTGGATAGGCTTTATATCTTCATTCTATTATGCACTTTTAAGTGCTACAATCTGAAATAAAATATTTCCTTGTTTTCATAAATCTTCTAGGATCCTTCACTGGTCTACATCACCTTTTTATGATGTGTCAAAACTTAGTTCACCTACCACAACTTAAATTCTGAAAACCTTTTTGAAAAAATATTTTGAAATAGAACAGATCACTCAGAAAAGCTATTAAAAACAAGTATTTTAGGACAAAATAATTGCTCAGAGTTGTTTACATGATAAAAGATGTTTTGCCTTTATAGCAGACAAAATTGAAGCAATTTATCAAACACTGTACATTCCCTAATATATTAAATTTTTAAATAGATTACCTCAAAAAGGCATGAAGCAATCTACATCAAACCAAGGCATATTTTGATTAATATCCCTTCTTTTTTAAATCCTTTAGGGAAATCTTTGCCAACACCCAATCCTCCCACTCTGCTCCTTTTTCATATATTTACCACTTTCTAATATACTGTAACTGTTTATTATGTTTTTTTGTCTCTTGTCTTTATTTCTCTAACTGAAATGTAAGCTCCATGAGGGCAGAGATAGCTGTTTTGTTCCTGATGTATTCCAAACTCCTAAAGTAAATTTTGGTTGAATGATTTTTCTATACACTCCTGTTACCTTGGAAATCTGGAATTTTGATTATAATTGCTTTGGTTTAAAAATACACAGATACAAGTCTTCGTAATTGAATTAGTTATAGAATCTCTAGGTCGCTTATTAATATTTATTGAAGATTTGGGTACCTGATGACCGTCTTCTCTAAGCCCCAAACTCCTGCCCACATTCTACGGGACCTCAATGAAGGCAACCCACTTAACATTCCTTGCATCGACAACTCTTTAAGTACCTCAGAGAGCTGAAACTAAGCCCGTGGAACCAAGTGATTTGAAAGTTTCCATGGATTTGATGTTGACCATTGACTAGCTTAATGCATTATAAATTAGATGCCATTACATCAAGAGAGTTGAATTTCAGATGGATAAATTCAGCTAGAGTTCTAGGGCACTGCACACACATACTAACATGGCACTGGACCTCTGTGACCAAAAAAATGAAATTTCATAAAAGTCCAAGCACACCTATAATATATTCCATGGCCTATGGGTTGACATATCATTTTGTCAGTTGTACAGTAATATTTAATTCCTACCCCACTAAACTGTATATGATTAACAGGTGCAAGATGTGGCCACTTAGTACTGAGACACTAAATAAATAACTTCTTAAATAAGTGAGGCAAACTGGGGCTGAAGAAAATATTAACAAAAATTGTGAAAACAATATTATAATCAATGTATATATTTCAAATATTTTTATAAAGATCACCTCTCAAGTATTTATTGTTTCTTATGTCACTATACCAGAGTAATCCATACCATGGATTACCAACCATCTCCTGGTAGTATGTTGTGGGCACCTATAAAATTTCTCTGATCTCTTCTAGTTTTGGTAGCATAAAATTTTGAAAGCTTTGGTCAGCATCCATAAACAAAGCACTATAGCATTATTATAGCAGTACACAGTCTTTGATATTTAGCTTCCTTTTAGTGTTAAAAATATTACAAAAGTCCCACCCATGTATCATTAAATAGTAGCCAAAGTCATGGACTAATAGGCTAGGTAAAAATTAATTTCAATTACATTTCCCATATTGGAAAATTCCCTTAGGGGAAATTTTACCAAGGTCTAGTGCTATATAGAAGATTTTTATTAATAAAAATCATCTACTTTGACTTAAGGTGTAAACCAAGAGTCAGTATAACAGCTCTTTGATCTTTAACAGTTTTTCTTTTTATGCATCTTTATTTGTAATGTCTCTTCCACACTAATATTTTTACTTCTTAATTAATCTCAACTTTTCTTTCAGTTCCCGGTATTGCCCTTGGTTTCTGGCCTTAAGGTATCTTAATGTTACTACTTTTTAAATGCCTTGTTGCTTAGCTCCTGTTGCTTTTTAAAAATGTCCTATATGCACATTTATTAACCATATATAAATACATAAATGTGAACATATCATACATACTTTAATTATAATCTTTCTTCTCTTTTTTCTTGGCTCCCTTCCCCATCCCATAGGAAACCTATGTTAAATCTAATAAGGTTTCTACCACATATTTATCCATGTTCTTATAGCCATACAAAATCATAAGTATCTACATACACAAAAATGTAAATGTTCTAGTAGTTGCATAATATTCCATTGTGCAACCATCTCCCAAATTACAGGAATGACTTTGTTTCCAGTTGTTTTTCCTCTATGAAACATATGGCAATAATGTCTTTGCACATACACTCTTACATCTGGTGGAATTTTTCTTCCTATGGGATAGATTCTCAGGAATAGGGTTGCTAGGCCAAAGGGTAAATGTGTTTTTGCATTTAACACATATTTCTAAATGGCTTTCGAAAACAAATACAGTAGAATACTCTTTTCTCTATTCCCTCATCAACAATAGGAATTGAAACTTTTAAAAATTTCCAGTAAATTACTGCTAGTAGTTCATTTAAGCAAAATTTGTATTTCATCAACTACGTATAAGGTAGAGTGCTCTTAACGTTTGTTGGCTATTTGAATTTGCTCTTCTGGAACTTACACCTTCATATTCTTTGTCTTTTTTCTATTGGGTTATTTGTTGTTTTCTTCTTAATGGTAACAGTTCTTTGTATTAATATATTATAGATGTTATTATTGGCCTCTGCATTGTAATTATTCTTCTATGTCTATTGTTTCTGTGTTTGACTTTGTTTATGATTTTTTTACTCAAATATGTCTATCCCTTTCTTTTGCAATTTCTGAGCTATAAGCCTTGGTTAAGAAGAACTCCCTGCACTTGGACTATGCACATGGTATCCTATATTTTCATGTAGGATTTTTGTTTTGTTTTGCATTTAGATCTTAAATCGTCTGAAATTTATTTAAGTATATGGCATAATATTTCAATTTTATTTTCTTTCAAATGGAGCAGCAATTGGGCCATCAACAAATTTTAAATTGTCCATTCTCGACTGAGTTGAAATGCCATGTTTATAAATTGTCATTTACACTGGCATCTATGAGGGGCCTTCAAAAAGTTCATTAAATGCATAATATTATAAAACTATGCATGGATTTCAAAATTTTTTGCACCAAAATAAACTCATACTAACTTATAACATGCCTGAACAGAATCCAGTTTTGAGGCACTAAGAAGGATAAGACAATAGTTTGAAAAGAGCCCCTATCAGAGCAACATAAATTCTGCTAAAATTGAAGCGAGAACAAACATCAAATTTATGATGAAGGTTGCGTGAAAGAACGGTGAACTATTGATGCTTTATGAAAAGATTACTGGGTCAATGCCCACCAAAAATAAGCAGTTTACAAGTGGTTAACTCTTTTTAAGAAGGGTTGAGATGATGTTGAAGATGAAGCCTGCAGTGCAGACCACCCACATCAATTTGCCAGGAAAAAATTAATCTTGTTCATGCCCTAATTGAAGAGGACCAATGATTAACAGCAGAAACAATAACCGACACCATAGGCATCTCAACTGGTTCAGCTTACACAATTCTGATTGAAAAATTAGAGTTGAACAAACTTTCCACTTGATGGGTGCCAAAACTACTGTGTCCAGGTCAGCTGCAGACAAGAGCAGAATTTTCAATGGAAATGTTAAATAAGTGGGATCAAGATCCTGAAAAGAATTTTAGCAGGAGATGAAACATGGCTTTACCAGTACAATCCTGAAGACAAAGCACAATCAAAGCAATGGCTACAAAGTAGTCCTGTCAAAACAAAAGCAGACAACGGCAAAGGTCTTGGCAACAGTTTTTTTGGGTGCGCAAGGCCCTTTGTTTGCTGATATCAAAGAATGATAATATCTGCTCATCATGATAGTGTTTTGAGAAAGTTAGCCAAAGCTTCAGTAGAAAAACACTCGTGTAAGCTTACCAGGGAGCCCTTCATTACAACAATGCTCCTGCTCATCAAACAAGGATAATTTTGCAAGAGTTTCCATGGGAAATCATTAGGCATCCACCTTACCACCCTGATTTGGCTCCTTCTGACATTTTTGCTTCCTAATCTTAAAAAATCCTTAAAAGGCACCCATTTTTCTTCAGTTGGTAATGTGAAAAAGACTGCATTGATGTGATTACATTCCCAGGACCCTCAGCTTTTTAGGGATGAACTAAATGGCTGATATTGCTTACAAAAGTGTCTTCAACTTGATGGAGCTTATGTTGAGAAATAAGTTCATGTTTTTTATTTTTACCTTTTAATTCCAGTTTTCCATGAACTTTTTAAAGTCCCCTTGTATTTATAGATTCTCTAGTCTGTTCTACTGATCTATTTGTTTATTTCTATGCCAATATATTTTATTACGGTGGCTTCATAGAATGTTCTCCTATCAGGAAAGGCAAGTATCTACTCAACTGCTTTTCTTTTTCATAAATATTTCCGCTCTAGTTTCTTTTCCTTAATCAAATTTACTATGAATTAATCTGTTTTACTGAAATTTCAAAGAATCAATTTTGTATTCATTTATTCTTTCTACTATTGTTTAATGTTTTCTGTTTCATTAATTTGAGCTTTTATACTTATTCCATCTTCCTAGCATTTTTTATTGTTCTTTTTTAATAAAATTCCTTTATTTTTCATCTTTTTTCTTTAATAATGAAGGTATTCAACGTTACAAATTTTCCTCTAAGTATAGTGTTCATTGTATCCCATAGAGAAAGATATCTATTTCTGATTTTATTATTATAAAATATGGCCTATAAAAATCTCTACTTTAAAAAACTTATTAAGATTTTCTTTGTGGCCAAAAACATGATATACTTTTTAATGTTCCATGTAAATAAAAACTTATATTTTTATTTGAAGGATTTTTTTTATTTGAAAGACATTTTATGTATATACATTAAGTCAAGTCGACTGTATTGTTTGGTTATTCTACGTCCTTACTTAATTTTGACTACTCATACGTCTCAATCCGAAAGAGATATACCAAAGTCATTCACTATAACTATATATTTTTAAATCAAATGTTCTTTCACTTCTAAGATTCTGATTCATATATTTATTATGCTATTTTATATGTACAGTTTTATAATTGCTCCATAGTCTTCATAAATAGTTCCCTTTTATTATCACATAATTCCCTTCTTTACCCTTTTGAACATTTTAGCTTGAATTGCACTCAGTCTGATATTAATATTGTCATTTCTACTTTCTTTTTTGTTTGCCTTGGTCTAGTATCTTTTAATTATCAGTATTTCTTTATACTCTATTTGTTTCTTGTAAGTAGCGAATAGAATTTAACTCAGTCTCTGACAATCTCTGTCTTTTAATGGGAGAATTAAGTCCATTAGTATTTGTCTTAACAAATGACATATTTATCTTCCTTTCACCCTATTTTGCATTTATTCATGTTATATTATGCTTTTCCTTTTGTTTCTGCTGTTTGGATCAAATGCTTATTCATTCTCTTCCCCCCGCCACCCCCCGCCTTATTAACTCACTTTCCTTTTCTCTGTGCTCACAAACACGGAATTATCCATTATTATTTGAAAATTAGATACCATTTCCTCCACAAAGACCCACTGTTTTCCATATCAAGATGCTATATCCTTCCTTTCCTATTTCCCTTTCTTCCCACTCAGGTAAGATAAAGCCTTTAGAAAACTTTCATTTTCCTCCTCTCTGCTTTCCTCTCCCCATCTATGGATGTTATTCTGCCATCTTCCATCTTCCAGGGTTGCAAATGAGAAATCTAACGTTAATCAGACACTTCTTCTCCTCTAAATTTGGAAGTTTATAAGATTTTCTGTTTATCCTTAAAGTTTAGCAGTATCATCTTGGTAGGCTTTATGTGCCCATACTCCTTCGTTAACCTATATGGAATTTTGTAGCCTATTCAATCCATAGACTTTAGCCTTTCTTTAGATCAGCAAACTAAAACATCTATTATTTGCATGTTACATTAAATAACAAGCTTTAATGGTGGATCTAATAACTACCACAATTTTGAAGTACTTATGAGTGTAAATGTTATTTTGGGATATCTGTCACAATTGTATTTTAATATGAAAATATCTGTGATTTCTATTGGTGACAAAGTCACAGGTACTATTGTGGGCTGTTATCTATGACATATATCATAGTTGAAAGAAACTGTGATTAGTGAAAATAAATATGGAATTTTTTCCCTATACAAATGCATGGACCCTCTAAATTTAATTCAAGGATCTTAGGTAAGAACTCTTTATCTGAAGCCTATGTCTGAGTATTCCAAGGACACTGTTTTGAAACTTCTCAATCCTCCCTGGCTTTCCTACCATGACTTGTCCTAGAATAGAATCATTTTTCACGTTTCCATTTAACTTTCCAAGTACGATGTATTAAGTGGAAAAAGCATGGAATTTGGAGTTTAACTTAAACATACACATACACACAGACACACACACGCACACACACACACAAAGTTCAAATCCCAGCTCTGTCACGTGCTGTCTGTGAAATCTCTGACAAGTAATTTAACCTCACTGAGCCCCAATTTCCTCTTGTATAATTTGAAATTTTAAAACTCTACTTCTTGGGATTATTTGGGATTATCAAAAAATAGATGAAATATCTGAACTCTCCCTAGAAAAAAATTAATCCAAGTACAAAACTTCAGGGTTCACAGATCTTGGGTTACTGCCTCTGGCCTTATCTTTTACTGCCACCTTGATAAATTACTTTCCTATTAGAAATGAATGTCAAGACATTTATCTTGCAGAGTAGAAGAAATGTTACCTGTAAGTCCATCAATACTTTCTTAGAAACTTTCACAAAATGTTATCAAAATCTTTCAAAGTGCTTTGTAGGAAGCATAACTTGAATCTGGGTCATCAGTGTAGTGTAACATTATACTTGTATGAAGAAGTAGGTATACAAATTTTAAGAAATTTGATATACCATTCTTTGCTCAAAATCAATACTGCTCAAGCTGTAACTATGATAAAGTATTATGAACAAATCTGAACTTAACATCCGGGGAGCTATGTGGAGAAAATGGAAAAGATTCAGAAAACAATCATAAATATAGTAAAAGCATTTAAAAACATGGCCTATACAAACGATTAAATAAACTAGTAATTAGGATTATGTAGCTTGGCAAAGAGAAAAACTAAAGAAATAGTCTAGAAGCATATAAAGAACATTTTAAATGATAGATTTGATCTTGGCAAAAAGATAGAGAAGCAACAACAAAATATTTTAAACAGGAAGGTGCAATGAGTCAGAAAGAGTCCATTATCTCTTTAAAAAACTTTTTTATTTTCATTTTTTATTTTTTAAGAAATAGGGTCTCGCTCTAATGCCTAGGCTGGAGTGCACTGGCCCAATCATAGCTTAGTTTAACCTTGAACTCCTGGGCTCAAGTGACCCTCCGCCTTAGCCTCCCTAGTAGCTGGGATTATAGGTGCCAGCCACTGTGCCCACCATTTACCACCTCTTACAAAACAAAAGTAACTGGATTCAAATTACAAATCAGAGACCTGATTTATATATATTTTCCTGCCTCTAATGATGGTATCACCATTCTTTTAATTACCAATATTCAAAACTCATCTATTGTACTCCCATGTCCACTTAGTCATTAAGTATTGTGGAGCCTACCTCAATTTCCCATCCCTTCTCCATTCCACAGCCACCATCAATATTTGAAGCCTCACTATTTTCTGTCTAGATACATCTAACTGGCCCCCCGGACACAAGACTCTCCCTGCCCAAATCACTCCTGGTTGTACCATGTATTAGCTATGAAACTTCTGACGAGATACTTAGGATTTGATTTCCTCATCTGTTATTTCACAAGGCTGTTATGAGGAACAAATGATATAATTACATGAGTGTATTTAAAATAGCTAATCATCACACAAATATAAGGAATTTATTATTATAGTGGCCCCCAAATAAAAAAAGTCTTCAACAGCCTCCTATATTTGGTCTCTCATTTATGGAAAGAAGATGGAGTATTTTGAGAAGGATCTTCATGGTTGCAAATGCCAAGCTCCTTCCCATTTTCTTCCTTCATTCATGCTCCTTCATTTGACTGGAATTTAGACATCTCCAAATCCCAACCATTCATTATACCCTGTTCAAGTCCTGTCTGTTCCCTGAAGCTTTCCATAACCATTCTTCACTATTTCTGAATGTCTATGACACCTGTTGACTCTATTATACAACTTAAAACTCACTTGGTGATACTTTACATTATTGTCTGTTGTCTTATTATGGTAGACTTATCTTTCCGACTAGATATTAATCTGCCTGCAACCTGGGCTGACAAGTTGATCTAAAGGATATACCACAGCAGAGTCAGATGGGCACATCCAAGCCAAATCCTACAGGAAATACCAGAGTTGAGGCAGAATGATCATAGGAAGAATGCCAATTCCAAACGAGCAGGACTGAAATCAGAGAGCCGAGCCAACAGTTGAAATCAGATGTAGACATGGATGTATAGGTCTACCTCCAGGTACAGACAGGTACGAAGCAGACAGTAAGATTCTGTTTGCCTAATTTTCAAAGGAGGAAAAAGGATGAACCACACACACTGTAAATAATCAGCCTGTAAGCCAAAGAAGATTACACAAATGACTGCTGCAAGGATAATTCGGGCATACTTAGAAAAGAAAACACCTCAAAGGTAAAGATTCTCCACTACTGAGGATTTTCAGAAGAATATGCCAAAGTCTTTGAAAATAATCCAGGGAAGTGATCAAGTGTCTTCCTGCAGATCAGGCAGCCCAGAGAGCCTGGCATGCCACAACTCACTAGGCACCAGGACTATACAAGCTGAGTGGGTCATTTGTTGTTGGGCTGTAGGGTATGGAGCCAAGAGAGAATCTTGGAGACAAGCAAAATTAAAAGCCAAAATAGGAGACTATGGGGAAGGAAGCAGTGTTAATGCAAACTTAAACCATCTCCCTTGGCAGAAATCAAATGAAATGAGTTTTTGAAAATGGAAAGAATATTTTTTCAGTCCCCAAAACCAGGAAAACTATCATCATACAACAGCCTTTGAGAAGTGACATCAATAAAGGAGAAGGGTGATAAAATTCGAAATGCCAGAGTGACAGGGCCCAGGTCTGTGGGCTATGGTGTGAGGGAGGGGTGTGCAGTGGGGCCTCATTCTGCACACAATGGGTAGAGAGGAGACTGAACTTGGAAGGACTACTGAAATGTGGTGCTAAAGAATTCTGGTGAGGGGAAGAGGAACTTGGAGAAAAATTTGGACAAAGGCAGGGCTGAAAGTAGAGAGAAGGAGTAAGAGGAAATCACTCTCCCCAGACATGAAAAACAACAGACCACATTAAATTTATATTCCAGGCCTGTGTGGGGCCTCTGTATCAAAGCACCCAAAGGGTCCACTCCAAAGTAGGAGAACAATTTAAAATTCAAAGGTGCTCTCAGGGTCAGTAAACTCGGAAGGCAGGAGCTTCTAAAATGGATGCTGAAGACCAAACCCAAACTTTAGTCACTGCAGCTAGCCAGGCCCCAGCCTTGTTCCCCCTCCGTTCTACTAAACTGCAGCTGGGCTAATAATCCATGCTCCTCATGCTTAGGCAGGGAGGGAGACTAAAGCCAGGTAAACGGGGAGGAGGTTCAAAGAGAAATCACCTACCTTTCTTTTTGTATTGACAAAAAACTTCAGAACTGCCTTTCATAAATGAGTAAGGTAAAAAAAGAAAAAGGAAAAAGTCTCTAATGAAAGAAGTCTTTGTACATAAACTTTTTTTTCTGGAAGTTTTATCCCAGAAAACAGACAAAGAAATTAAACCACAAACACTTTACCCTCTAAAGGAAAATAAAGAGAATATGAACTCCCTAAGAAATTTTAAAAGGAGATAGATGGATAACAGAATGACATGAAAAGTAGTTTGCAGAGTCAAAGGGAAAAAAACCATTATTTCAGAAATAAGAAATGCATTAAAAATATTAAAAAACAGAATTGACATAGAAGAAAATCAAACGTTTTATAAGAAGTAGATCAAGAAAATGAAACATAAAAGAAAATAGACAAATGAAAGCAACTTTTTAAAGATGATGTATTTTAAAAGCATACAACAAAACATAGAGACCCTGAAGCAGAAAGAAAAATAAATAAAAGACAAAAACAGAATTTCACAAGTTATAACGAATATTTCCTAAATGGAAGAACTAAATCTGTAGACCACAAGGGTTCAAGGTGCTTCAGAAAAATTTAATACACACCATCAAAATAGAATTATACTAAGGAAATTACTTAATTTTAAAGATATTAACTCCTCTGAGCATCTAGACAGAAAAATCAGTTGCCCACAAGAAAATAAATCATGTAATTGTAGTTTTGTTTGCTTATTTCATTCATGGGTCATTCAAAACGTTTTATTTTTTAAAAGTAGTTGAGATTTTTGCTTCTCCTTTATTGTTAACCTCTATTCTTCTATTTTTTACTCAGAGATTGTGATCTGCACAATTTTTTGGACTAATTTATTATGGTTTTACTGGTAACTTATACTATGTGGCTTATACCTTCTTAACTCTTCTTTGGATACCTGACAAGAAGCTGTACCCTGTGTAAGGTACAAAATTCTACGTACATCTACTAAATCAACCTTTGAATTGCAATTTCTTAAAAATTCTCTTTGAAATGTTTGATGTTTTTTGTCTTTAATTTCATTTTGATAGTCATATATGACTCATACTTTTATTTAGTTTGATATATCTTTGCCATCTTTCTATTTTTAACTTTTCTGTGTCATTTCGCTTTGAGTATACTTTTTAGATAGAGTACCCCTTTTAGACAGTTTGATTCTTTAGGCTAACCATCAGGATATCTATTTCTCAAAGGGAAAGTTTCTTCTAGTAAATTTATATAAAAACATTTACTTTATCTTCATTCTTTTATTTTTAACTTTTCTGTGTCATTTTGCTTTGAGTATCTCTTTCAGACAGAGTACCCCTTTCAGGAAGTTTGGTTCCTTAAACCTGATATATATCTATCTTTTAAAGGGAAAGTTTATTCCATTTAAATTTATATAAAAACAGATATAATTCATCTCAACTTCTGTCATCATATTTTCTGATTTTATATGTCACTGTGATTTCCCTTTTCCCTAAATTGTTTCCTTAATTTAGAAATCCACTAGACTTTTTCTATAGTGGATTGGAAGATATATATACTGTTGTTATTTTTAGAATGAATTACCTTCAATATTTCAAATATTGTAAATTCACTTGTATTAAATATATTCAATGATACAGTAAATATTGAAAACCTTGTATATAAGATGAGGAAATCAGCATACATTTACTTTCCCTCACAGCATTCTTTCCTAATTGTACTTTTTTGGTCGGCATAATCAGGGATTTTTGACCCAAGTTATTATTTGTGAAACTATCCATTTCAACCTGTTGTATCTGTGCCTCCAAAAATCATTTTTGACTTTGTACTTTGTTGGGATACCATATTTAAAACAATGAGTTAAACTTAATTCTGTATTTATTGTTTCAATGCTCACAAAAGTCCTTATATACTATAATTTCCCCATAATGAAGTTCTTTATTTTGACTCAGCTGTCTGGAACACTTCCATGAAGTAACTTTTTCAAGAAAGGTATGTGAACAACATGCTTCCTATATCATTGTACATCTGAGAATATCTTACTGTTTCTTTCATAAAGGAATAACAGTTTGACTGGATATAGAAATTAGGAATTACAATCTTCTCTTTCTCAAGATGAAAGCCAATTTGGTTCATTGTCTTTTGATGGATAAGGCTCAAAAGATGTCTGAAACATGATTTTTATTCCTTCAGAGATTTTTTTGTGTTTAGATGCTTAAAACATATTTTTGTCAGTTTTGCTTTTTGAAATTCAAAAATTTCACCAAAGTATGTCTAGATGCTGGTATTTTTCACTAATTCTATCAGGCACATAGTAAATGGGGTCTTTGAAACTTGAAATTCGTATCTTTCTTCATGTATCTCTTATTGTTACTTTCTTTATTGTTCTGTTTTTTCTGCTTTCTTCCTGAAGGACCCCAATTATCCACTTAGTTGGATTGCTGTTTTCTACAGTTCACATACATGTATCTTATTGCTGATAATTTTCCAATCATTTTCCTTTTCCTCTACGTAGGACAGTTTTTCAAGCTAAATTATATATTTAGCAAGTTCAACTTGGTTCTTCACTACCTCTAATGAAGTTTCTAATTATGTTATAGGATTATTAGTTTTTCTATAGGATTTTCTTGATTCTACCAGCTCTGTTATATCTTAAGTCTATGATCACATTCCATCTTTCATCTCTTTTATAGGATTTTCAAAAATCTTTTATTGAAACTGCAAATATTTTTCAATAATAAATATTTTTAACATATATGTTTTCCACCAGAAGTTTGTTATTTTCATTTGCTTACAATGCAGAATATTTTTTAAGTCCCAAGTTTGTTCATTTTTTTCCTTCCCACATCAGTGGAAAGAAGTTTAGGCTTGCTATTTATTTTTATTTTTTATTTTTTTTAGGCATGCTTTTGACCCCAAGTTAATATGAGCATATTCCCCTTCTATACTTTATTGTCCCCCTGTAATATTACCAGTTCAGTGATCTGGTATAATGAAGGAAATAGTTGGGAGTAGGTACTATAGTTTGTCCTCACTGAAGACATTTGTCTCTGTATGTCTTTCACTGTGTTTGGCAAATCTTTTATGCCAAGGATCACTTTTCCACATCCAATTCACTCTTTGTTCTGACATCCTTTCCACATACAAGACGGGACCATGTCTGGTGTCCATTTGGCTGCTAGCTACTTTCTGGCCCAGCAGGGAAAGTTCCAAGTACTTACCTCTTCCTATGTTGTGTAACATAGTTACTCACTCAGTTGCTTCTCAATGTAGTTTTTGCACAGTGGTGAAAGGATTTCCAAAACAGAAAGTTTCCCACCTGTCCCATGGACCAACATGGCCTCTAGCTGTCAACTCTCCAACTTCAGAAGCGTTATTTGCATTCTGACAGGATCACCCTAACTTACGACTATACCACTTTCTTATGAAGGAAACAGGTAAATCTTCCCTTAGTATCTTCTTAATCATATCCTAGTCTACCTTATCTTGCAGAAATTCTCAAAGTTTAAAAAAATGTTTTACATTCCTTTGATTATTTTAATTGGGAAATAGGAGAGTAGGGAAGAAAGAGATGTTTTTTTCATCTCGCTATGTATCTCAAAGTCTAACTTGCCTCCTTTTAATTTCTAGTTATGATGATTCTAAGAAATCCTTACATAAAACTTTAAAAAATAGCCACTATTAAATAAAAATGAAGACAAATAATGTTAGATAACATATATAAATATATTTTGTATGTATTATTGTGGTAAAATATGCATAACATAAAATTTACCAGTGTAGCCATTTTTAGGTACACAGTTCAATGGCATTAAGTACATTCACATTGTTGTGCAACCATTACCACCATGCATCTCCAGATTGCTTTCATCTTCTCAAACTAGTAATCAGTACCCATTAAGCAATAACTCCCCAGACTTCCTCCCTCCAGTCCCTGGTAATCGCTATTCTGCTTTCTGTCTAAGAATTTGACCAATCCAGGTAACTCATATAAGTAGAATTATACAATATTTGTACTATTGTCTCTGGCTTACTTTTCTGGCATAATATTTTCAAAGTTTATCCATACTGTGGCATGTATCAGAATTTCATTCGTTTTTAAGACTGAATATATTCCATTGTATGCATATGCCACATTTTGTTTATACATTTGCCCATCAATGGACATTTGAATTGTTTCACCTTTTGGCTATCGTGGATACTGCTGCTATGAACAATGAAGTAGAAGTACCTGTTCGAGTCCCTACTTTCAATTCTTTGGGGTGTATACCTACAAGTGGAATTGCTGGATCACACAGTAATTCTCTGTTTAATTTTTTGAGGAACTGCCATACTATTTTTCATATTGGATGCACCCTTTTACATTCCCACCAGTAATATATGAAGATTTCAATTTTTCCACATCCTCTCCAATACTAATTATTTTCTGTGTTTTTTAAAATAATAGCTGTCTTAGTGGACCCAGAATATATTTTTAATGAGTCATTCCCATATTCACAAATCCCTTTATCTCAAATTCATATAAGAAAGAGTGAAGGAGCAATATTTGTCTGGAGAATGACCTTTTCCACTGTATGAAAATACACTGGTAATCTAACACATGGCCATAGCATCATTAGCAACATGCTCATAGCAATTAAGTCGTCACCGACTGACACACATCTGCCTCTAACTGCTCTACGAACTAACTGCTCTAACTATTAGGAAAAACAACTATTAAAGAAGGGTTATACAAGGGGATTGTATGGGACAAGGGAAGAAATTGGGGACAGGTTGCAATGGCAGACAACTTTGTTCCTATCTTCACCTGCTAAAAAGGCAAGTCAATTCATTTACCTTAGTCAGGATTAGAATAGATAGAGGAGGATACAGATAAAGAAGGGAATTAACTGCTTTAAATGTCAGCTTGTGTTAACATTTATATTTCTAAATCCCCAATTCAACTCTCTTATTTTATTGTGGAACCATCAAGCTTTTTTTCCTCCTTTTCTTATTTTGGAATTCATTCACCTTTCCTTACCACGAAACTGTCCTGTGCCAGAATCTGGTTCTTTTCTCAAGGGTTTAACCTTTCAGCTTGTTATAAACAGCATATGGATATAGATCATGCAATAATAATGTGCACTACATTCCAAGGACTTACATTTTCTGAATATGTGTGAATAGCAAGTAATTATTGCATTGGGTTTTTTCTACTCTCAAAATAAATAATATACTAATCAACCAACTAAAGCACTAACTTGGTACATATATTCTTTAGTGATTTATAGACAGAATCTCTTATTAATTTAAAATTACTAAAAAGTTCTGTGCTAAAGCCATAAAACAAACATTATATAAGTACCTAGCTTTTGGGGTAGAATTTTAGATTTGTTTTAAAGACACCAAACATACTGAAATCTAGTAAAAGATTTCCTAGTAATCAACTTCTGAATAATTTGTTAGTGTCGATGTTCTACTAGCCTTATAATTTTTTTGTCCCAGGCTAGATGAATCTTGGCAAACAGCATATCCAGACCTAGACTTCAGTCTCCTCTGTGCATGCTCAGCTGCCATTTATGATCGGAACACAGTTAGGCATTATCTTTTAAAACACACAAAGACATGCACATGCAGATGAAGCACTTCACTTAAGTGAAGTGTGTATTATAATAATCACTAGGAATTTCTGAAACTTGCGTGTCAAAAAATATCATCTTCACTTCCCTGGCCCTTTCAAACACGAACACACAGGGTTCTGGCAGCTTTCTACTACAACCTGACTTTTGCCTTCTTTGAAAAGACCTCAAAAAAAAAAGAAGAAGAAGAAGAACTGATAAGAAGAAGGAGGAGGAGGAGGAAGAGGAGGAGGAAGAGAAGGGAAAAGGATATCCAAAGGCCTTTCTCATCAATAGCTAAATGGTCCAATATATTTGTAACTCTATCTCCTTTTCCTTTACACCAAGAGAGTGATGAAAACCTGATGGGACAGGCGAGCAACATACTAACATCAAATCACTGGGGTTACTCACAGAAACAGACAAAAACATGCCTAAGGAGGCACAAAGAGATTAATGCTGAGAACTGCATAGGCAGCAAGTGAAAACATCTCCATCATAAAAGGGAGAGGTTAAAAAGTTTAAGAAAATTTCTGAATAAAATTACTAGGACTAAGGCAGTGAAAGGGATTAATTTTTCAATTTTCTTGAAAAACAGGAGTCAACCTGTGACCCGGCTCCCCAGGTATTACATGCAGGCCTCAAGAATACAGTCATTTAGGAAGTAACTGCTTCAAGGAGTCCAGCTAAAACTACAAAGACATGAAATTCCATTCAAACACAGGAAATTCTTTGGGGAATAAAAGAATTTTATGACTCATAAGATGAAAATCTCCTGAATACTCACTAAAGTAATCTAATGAAGCACTGTCACCCGGAAAGGAGTTTGATGAATTTATGTGTTATGCAGGAAAATTTTAAGCAAAACGGGAAATTGAATAAACTGGAACCTGTATTCATTTGTAATTTTTTCTCTCAGAGTAAAACTAACTTTAAGGACACCAGACTTTCCTGTATAATATGGCATTCTATAGAATGTCACATTTTTAACTTCTAGAATTTTAAGTAAAATTTCATATCCATTAAAAAAAAAAAAAATAGAACAGGTCAGCCCAGGAGTAGGTCCAGGATTCAAATGTGGGTCATTTTGCAGGTTCTTAGTCTTCCACTTTAACACAATTTGAAAGAAGCAATAAGAGTTGAAAGCAAAGGCTTGAGACAGATACCAACATAAAGAGAAAGAAGATGATCAAGATTTTTCTGGGAAATTAACAAACAACAAAAATTAGAGATGGCATTGTTTTCTTAACTTTTAGACAATGCTTAAGCATAGGAGAAATTCAATACCAAGGAGTCTACCCTGACCTTAATATTTTTTCCATTTCTCTCTAATTTAATTCTAATTAAAAAATTTTGCCTATTCTACGTGAAACTCCCTTCTGGTAACAGGTTGTAAAAATAGAGCAAGCGATGAAAGCCCTCTGTTTAATCTTTCCCAGGGACAAACACGGTGTAATATACAATATGTAACTATGAGTTAGATTGCAAATTGCTTTTATTTAATTTAGTCTAGTGCTTAGCTTCACCTCTGAAATATCAGTCTGCATCCTTCTATTTTGGTTTCATTCTATAGTCCATTTAAAACAGTAAATGTTTACGTTAAAAGGACAAGAGAATGTGTGATGTATTTTAACTGTCAAAAGTGTTGTGAACAGCAGCAGCTGGAAGAATGTGTAGTCCACTTCCCTGTTATCCTGGAGCCTTTTAGATTCTTCGAATTAGCAGTTATAACTTTCAGTCCTCAGGAAGGAGGGAAAAAAGGGAGGGAAGGAGGGAGCAAGTGAGGGAGAAAGAAAGAAAAGAAAGCAGAAAGAAAGGCAACTCAATTGCCATCTCTGAAAAAATTCAGTAAAATTTCCAGAATTCATGTGTGGTCTTTGCATTGGATTCTATACTAACTTTCTGCTAGTGCAAGGACTGAACTGATTACGGGAAATGGAGATTTTTCTTTCATTTTTTAAGGTCCTTGATCATGTAGAGACAAAAACTAGGAGCAAATGAAAGGAGTTGCATCCTGGGCATTACACAGAGGTCTGTATGAACTGTGCTTAGCTAATTCTTCTGCAATCATCTTTCATATCATCCTGAATTCATTATGCTATGGCTGTTGTCAGAGGACTACTCAGAAGACCAAAAGCTGAAAATAAGTTGCTTCCTTTAATGTTTCCAGATCTGGTGAAATTTCACTAATAAAACCGATGAAAGAAATGTATAACACTTTTATTGTTACTGCAGCGATTTCAGGCCCAGTGGAAACATGGCTGCAGAGAAATGGAGCCTAAGAGTATGTTAAAGGATAAAGACAATATGTGCATAATTAGACTTCAGGTTTGACATACTCAATTCAAGAAATGTTTGAAGGTGGACAAAAGCCTACATGATCCAACTCTTGCCTATCTCTCCAAACACATCTCAAAACACTCTGCCCCACTGTGCTTCAACCACATTGGTCTTCTTTCAGTTTCTCCAACATATCAAGTACTTGCTTTCTCTTCTGCTTTGAACACTCCCCCAAGCTCTTTGTATGGTTGTTTTCTCATACTTTAGACCTTAACTCAAATATCACCTCCTCAGTGAGGCTTTCCCTGAAATCCTTATCTAAATTAGCGCCTCCTCCCACTCACCCACCACCACCATTCCCTATCATGTGATCCTATTTCTTCCATAGCTCCCATCAGATGTCATCCTGTTTATTTGTTTCCTTGTTTAGTATCTCCTTATGAGCTGGGGACCTGCCTATCTGTTTACTACTGTATCTCCTGTTCCTAAAGCAGTAAATATTTACTAAACGGATGTGCTTAAAACTCTACTAGAAGAATAAAACAACATGAAACTGTATCTCACCCTCAAAAAACTTATAAAGAGAACAGAAAATGGTAAGTGATCATAATACAGTATGATAATTGTTTTATAAGGGGCATATAAGTCTGGTAGAAAGAAATCTCACATCTATCTTATGGGGGGAAAAAGTATATTCCAAGGAAGGGGACTCCATGTGTAAAGGCAGAGAAACAACCATAACAGCACAGTATATTCGGGGGAATTGGTTCAGGTTTTCTACAATATAAATTGCTAAAGGTGGGGGTGGGGAGAAGAGGAATTAAACTTGTACAGAGAGGGGTTCGGGTCATGAAAGCCTTCCATAGCATGCAAAGAGTGTGACATTTCATCCTGTAGTCATCTGGAAGCAGAGGGGTTACATGACCAGATGTGCTAGTGCCAAAAATCTCATACTTCTTCTTTGTAATCTTCTTTTTAAAACTCATACTCTTAGGGTATGAGTTTAAAACTCATACACTGAGTCTATACTGTACCACATATACTCAGTGCTGAGACCATTAGAGCAGGTGTTGAATTGGTGTTTAAAAGAATGAATGAATAACAGGGACATCAATCACCACAATGGCAGAGCAGAAGATACCAGCTTTCATTCCCCATAAAAAAAAAAAAAAATAGATAGCTATCCAAAAACAAAATATCCCACAGAGGTCCCAAGATCCCTTAAAGAATCTGCAGCAATACAGTGGATCAAAAAAAAAGGAGAATATTCACATAGAGAGGATCACTGATAAGATCAGCATACCTGAGATGCCAGGAGATAGCCAGGAACAAAGAAGAAAGGCAGAGGCTATCTGTATCAGCCACATGGTGAACCACCATGGTCCCCAGCAGCCTGCTCTGCTGAGGACAACAGAATCTTTTGCCAATGAGTTAACAAATAGGCATTTCTGCCAGGGAACCCGAGAGAGGGAAACATGGCTACACAACCCTCTCCAACCCAAGAAGTGGCTGCTGTTGATCTGCTTCAGGAAAGGAGCCACTTCTCCCAGTACAGTTTGTGCTACAACCCTGGAGCTATGGCCACCTCATGAGTGTCTACACTCCAGACCTAGGCTCTCTGGCTGCACAGGGCTCATCCACATCTCAGACACTAAAGCCATCATCACAGCAAGTTAGTTGGCACTCCAGACCCTGGAGCCAAGCTCTTGCTGTGATTAACTGTGCTCTAGACACTGGCTCAGCCACCATAGAAAGCTAGGCCCTGCCCTGAACCCAAAACCACTGTAATACCGCACATATCTGTGCTCCAGGTCTTGGCTCTCCAGCTATTTCACATTGCTTACTATTACCAATGTGGCAGCAGGGGCACCTGCACACCAGGCACCAGTGCCATTACCACTGCAGATCCCAGAGCCATAGTCCCTCTATATATGTGCATGCTTCAGGCCTCTCAGCTCCATGGCTTTGCCATGGGCACCACTCATCAGACACTGCTGCCACCACAAACTGCAAGCAGGCCTGCAAGCCAAACTCGGTGTCAAGAAAGAGCCCCTCAGCCACAACTTCCTCAGTGGGAAAAAAAGAAATCAAGAGGACTTTAGCAGCCATTGCCCCATCTAGCCATCAAAGACCCCAAAACCCTTGCTGCTATTGCAGTCATCCACAGCATCAGCCACTGAGTATCCTGCAGTCTTCATCAACACCAACCTCAGCTGATAAAGCTGCATAGACACTACATAGTTGCACCCTCATTGGTGCCAGAACTACTGCACCCCCCACCCAGCAAGTGTCCTTGAAGTACCCCATAGAAAAGGTCTTTCAACAGAAAAACTAGCCCATAAAGTCTGGAAGAGGCGATTACTCCACCAAATGTGGAAACATCAACATAGGATAACAAGAAACATGAAACACCAAGGAAACATAACACCACCAAAAGAACACAATCATTTTGTACTAGCTGACCCAAAAAGAAATGGAGATATGTAAACTGCTTGATCAAGAATTCAAAGTAATTATTCTAAGGAAGCTCAGTGAATTTAAAAATATATAGAGAAACAATTCAATAAAATCAGGAAAACAAAAATGACCAAAGCAAGAAATCTAACAAAGATTAAATTATTTTTTTTAAAAAAATCAAAAACTCTGGAGCTGAAAAATACCATGAATGAAATAAAAAATTCAAGAAAGTATCAATAGTGGAACTTATTAAGCATAAGAAAGAATCTATGAACTCAAAGATAATTTATTTAAAAATATACAGTCAGAGGAGAAATAAAAGAATCAAAAGGAAAAAAGAAAGCTTAAGAAATTTATGAGAGAGCATCGAAAATGCAGATATTTAAGTTACAGGATTTTGAGAAGGAGAATAGAGAGACAAAGGGCCAGAAATCTTATTTAAAGAAATAATAGCAGAAAATTTTCCAAGTCTGAAGAAAAATAAATATCCAGGTACAGGAAGGTCAAACAAGCAGATTCAATCCAAACAAGACCACAACAAACAAATTATAATCAAACTTTCAAACATAAAAGACAAAGAGAAATTTGCAAAATTAATACCTTATTTATTAATCATTACTTTGAACATTAAAGGATTAAATTCTCCAATCAAGAGATGTAGACTGGCTGAATGGATAAAAATACAAGGCACAACTATATTCTGCCTGTAAGAGACTAACTTCATTTTTAAGGACATACATAGATTGAAAGTGAAAGTATAAAAAAAAAATACCATACAAATGGAAACCAAAAGAGAGTATAGATAGCCATTTTTATGTCAAATAAAATAGACTAACAGCCAAAAAACTTTAAAATGAGACAAAGAAAGTCATTTCATAATGATAAAGAGGTCAATTCATCAAGAGCATATAAAAATTATAAATATAAATGCAACCAACATCAGATGACCTAAATATATAAAATAAATATTAATATATCTGAAGGGAGAGAGAGATTACAATACAATAATAACCATGGACTTCAATGTCCCACTTTAGACAAGGGACGGATTATTCAGACAGAAAATCATTAAGGAAATATTGGACTCAAACTACACTTTAGACCAAATGTACCGAACAGAGATATACAGAACATTCCATTCTACAGTAGCAAAATATACATTCTTCTCAAGCACACATGGAACATTCTCCAGGATAGAGCATAAGCTAGGCCACAAAACAAGTCTTAACAAATTTCAGAAGACTGAAATCATATCAAGTATCTTTTCCCACCACTATGATATGAAACCAAAAATCAATAACACGAGGAATTTCGGAAAATTCACGAATATGTGGCAATTAACCAGCATGCTCCTAAACAATCAAAGGGTCAAAGAAGAAATTAAAAGGAAAACTTAAAAATATCTTGAGACAAACAAAAATAGAAACACAACATATCAAAACTTACGAGATGCAGCAAAAGCAGTTCTAAGAGGGAAGTTTATAGCAATAAATGCCTATATCAAAAAAGAAGAAAGATCTCAAATAAACAACCTAACATTACACCTCAAGGAACCAGAACCAAAAAACAAACTAAGCCCAAAGTCAGCAGAAGGAAGGAAATAATAAATATAAGGGCAGAAATAAATTAAATAGAAAAACAATAGAAAAATCAATGAAACTGAGTTGGTTTTCTGAAAAGATAAACAAGATCAACAAACGTTTAGACTAAGTAAGAAAAAAGAGAAAACTCAAATAAAATCAGAAATGAAAAAGGATACATTACAACAGATACCACAGAAATACAAGGGATCATAAGAGTCTACTATGAACAATTATATGCGAAAATATTGAATAATCTAGAAGGAATGAATAAATTCCTAGACACATACAACCTACCAACCATGAAGAAATAGAAAATATGAACTGACCAATAATCAGTAAGGAGATTGGATCAGTAATAAAAAGTTTCCCATCAAAGAAAAACCCAGGGCCTGATTTGCTTCGCTGCTGAATTCTACCAAACATTTAAAGAACTATTAATAATACCAATCCTTCTCAAACCCTTCCAAAAAACTGAAGAGTAGGGAATACTTCCAAACTCATTTATGAGGACAGCATTACTCTGATATCAAAGCCAAACAAGACACCACAAGAAATGAAAACTACAGGCCAATATCCCTAATGAACATAGATGTAAAAATCCTCAACGAAATATTAACAAGTCAAATTCAACAGCACCTTAAAAGTATCATTCACCATGATCAAGTGAAATTTATCCCTAGGATGCAAGATTTGTTCAATATATGTAAGTCAATAAATGTGATACCCCACATTGACACAACGAAGGACGAAAACTATATGATAATCTCAATAGATGCCGAAAAGGCACTGGACAAAATTCAACATTCTTTCACAAGAAAAACTCTCAATGAATTAGGTATAGTAGGAACGTACCTCAACACAATAAAGGCCACATAGCACAATCTTATAGCTAATATACTGAAAGGTGAAAAGTTGAAAGCTTTTCCTGTAAGTTTCGGAACAAGACAAGGATGCCTATTCTTTCTGTTTCTATTCAACATAGTACTGGAAGTCCTAGCCAGAGCAATCAGGCAAGAAAAAAAAATAAAAAGCACACAAATTGGAAAGGAAGAAGTTAAATAGTCTCTGTTTACAGATGACATGATTACCTAAAGACACCACCAAAAGCCTGTTAGAATTAATAAGCAAATTCAGCAAAGTAGCAGGATAATAAATCAACATATAAAAATCAATAGCATTTCTATACATTAACAATGAACTATGCAAAAAAGAGATCAAGAAAACTATCCCATTTACAATAGCATAAAAAAAATAAAATTAAATGCTTAGGAATAAATTTAACCAAGGAGATGAAAGATCTGTACACTGAAAACTATAAAACATTGATTAAAAAATTGAAGATGACACAAATAAACAGAAAGTTATGTTATGTTCATGATTTAGAAGAATAAATATTATTAAAATGTCCATACTATCCATACTTTTGGATATGACTCCAAAAGCACAAGCAACCAAAGCAAAAATAGACAAATGGTATTATATCAAACTAAAAAGTTTCTGCACCGCAAAGGAAAACAATAAACAGAGTGAAGAGATAACTTACAGAAGAAAATAAAATATATGCAAACCTTACATTTGGGTAAGGGGTTAATATCCAAAATATATATGGAACTCAAACAACTCAATAGCAAGAAAACAAATAACCCAATTTAAAACTGGACAAAGGACCTAGGTAACCATTTCTCAAAAGAAGACATACAAATGGCCAACAGATATATGAAGCAATGCTCAACATCAATCATCAAGGAAATGCAAATTAAAATCACAATGAGATATCACTTCACACCTGTTAGAATAGCCATTATCAAAAAGATTAAAGATAACAAGTGTTGACAAAAATGTAGAGAAAAGAGAACCTTTGTAGACTGTTGGTGGGAATGTAAATTAGTACAGCCATTATGGAAAACAGTATGGAGTTTCTTCAAAAAACTAAAAATAGAACTATCATATGATCCAACAATCCCACTACTCAGTAGATATGCAAAGGAAATGAATCAGTATGGTGAAGAGATATCTGTATTCCCACAGTTTATTGCAGCACTATTCACAAACCAAAACATGGAATCAACCTAAAGGTCCATCAATGGATGAATGGATAAAAAAAAATGTGGTATATATTCACACAATGGAATGCCATTCATCCTTAAAAAAAGAAAAGAAAATCCTGTCATTTGGGACAACATGGATGAACCTGGAGGACATTATGTTAACTGAAACAAGCCAGGCATAGAAAGACAAATACTGCATGATCTCACTTATATCTGGAATCTAATAAAGTTGAACTCATAAACAGAGAGCAGAATGGTGGTTACTAGGAATGGGGGTTGGGGGGATTGGGGAGACGTTGGTCAAAGACACAAAATTTCAGTTAGACAGGAGGAATAAGTTCAAAAGATCTATTGTACATCATGCTGACTACAGTTACTAACAATATATTCCATACTGAAAATTACGAAGAGAGTAGATTTCAAGTGTTCTCACCACAAAAATAATGGTAAGTGTGTGAGGTAATGCATATGTTAAAAATAGCATGATTTAGCCATTCCCACAATGTGTATATATATCAAAACATCATGTTGTATACTGTAAATATACACAATTTTTACTTATCTGTTAAAAAATTAATTTTACAAAAGAAAAACCCTATTATAATCATCTTATTCACACAGTAAAGATTAGAGGTAGAATCTTCAAAGACTCTTCCTCATCTACCTGCTAATGTCATCAGTTTCAGTTAGGCTGCATATTAAAGGGCAAAAACAAGTATCTGAGGCAGAGGCAAAATACTGATTAGAATTCACAATAAAAAAAGAATGAATGAATTAAGTATGATCTGATATTTGAACAAATGTACCTTGATTTGGAAGGTAGTAAAGAGGATCTTCCAGAAACAAAAAGTAAACTATTTAATGGAATCTATAAGAGGATACAGAACTTTTAATTTCATTAGAGAAAAAGGTGCACTGTGTCTGTAGTGGTTGTCCTTCTTGTCTGAGCAGGAAATGAAATGGATCATGTGTGTGAGTTTACCAATATAAACTAGGATGTATTAAAACCCAAACAGGGCCAGCATAGAAAGAAAATCCAAGGCTGCACACTGTCAAGTTAGCAATGGAAGTTCAACTGTAGGCCTTCAGGTTTCCCAGCCAGTACATGTTCCTCTCATAAGTGTCACAAAGGATAAAATAGTTACATGCCGCATAATGCCTTTTCAGTCAACAGTGGATCCCATGTATGACGGTGGTCCCACAAGATTATAACAGAGCTAAAAAAACTCCCATAGCCTAGTAACATCTCAGTAGTTGTAACATCGTAGCTTAACAGATTACCTTTTCTATGTTTAGATGGGTTTAGATACACAAATGCTTGCCACAGTGTTGCAATTGCCTACATTATTCAATATATTTAATAGTAACATGCTGTGCAGATATGTAGCCTAGGAGCAACAGGCTGTATCATCTAGGTTTGTATACACTCTCTTGATGTGATGATGAAATTACCTAATGACACATTTCTCAGAACGTATCCCCATTGTTAAGCATCGCATGACTATAAATTGTTATATTTGGGGCCACAGGGAGTTCTGCAATACCTAATTATAGGTGTTTTTCAAATCCCAGGACTCTGTTTAGGATGGGGGGATACCAGGGTATGTCTTCCCATGTCCTGTTCAAGTCGTAGAGAGTGCACAGGCAAGAATGATATAGAGCTAGCAATTAATGAGGAAGGTTTACCCAGGTTCTGATTTAGAAACTGGAAAGGAACAAATGCAAAGTTGTACCAAGGGACTGGATTCCTTTAACATGTACCCAGGTTGACCGAGACAATAAGCAAACCATCTGTAAGATGCTCCTGAGCTGCTCGATGCCGTATCATCTGTACTTGTCGACCCACTTTGAATACACAGTGAACTTCGTCTGCATCCACCCATCTTCCCTGGAGGCCCCACCTTCCCCAAACACACACATATCATGCTAGATCTTGACTGGGTATTGTTCTCTGGATTTTGAGCTGGTGGCCTGAAATGCAGTCCTTAGGTATCAGGCTCAGAATTTGCAGACCGCAGCCGGGTGCTATATGCCTGGCCTCCAAAGGCAGAAGTGAAAGTTAAATCTATCAGATGGTCTTCCAAAGTCATGCAGAGTGGCTCATCCAGGATTGGGCTAGTAACCCCCTCCAGGGACGGCTCAGACTATGCTTTTTTCAGCCCAATTCTTGGGCTGGAAAATAGAAGAGAATCACGCCCTTGACATAATGGTAGATGTACACTGAGAGATATATACAGTCTTCTTATATTTTTTACTAGTTTAACACTTATTCCAATTTCCCTAAACTCTCTTGTAAGACCAACAGAAGTCTCAATCTTGTGCCTAAGGGCATGCGCAGCCTGAAATTGCTGATCAGGACCTTGAACCAAGTCTTATCTATAGGATATATGAATGTATCCTTCCTACAAGTTGTTAACAAGAAACATCAAGAGTTTCATGGCTCTCTATCAAACATCTCTTGAAACTCCAGAGAGCCAGATAAGGCTATCAGAAAAGGCAAGAGAGGTTCTATCCCAGCTCTCACATGGTTCATAGAAAGAAATTTCCCTCTTGAGAAACAAACATTTCAGCAAAATTGCAATGGCCTCATTTGAAGGCAGAGGGCTTTGGTCAAATTATAAAGCATCCCACACAAGAGAGTAGGCAGACATTTTATTTCTTTTGCATGGAGGATACTGCCTTCTTCTTGAGTTTCCTCCTATCTCACAGCCATTCTTTCCCTAATTCCTTTGCTGGTTCCTCTACTTATCCCAACTTCTAAATGCTGCAGTGTCCCCAGGCTCAGACCATGTTCCTGATCAATAACTAAAACCACTCCTAATGGTTATCTTAGTCACTCTCACAGCTTTATATATCGTCTGCTTACCTTATTATTCTCAAATTTTCATCTCTAGTCTAGCTTTCTCTTCTAAGCTCCAACTAGCCTATTCAACATTTCATCTAATGTCTCATAGACACCTCAAACTTACCGTGTCCAAAACTGAATTACTGATTTCTACTACCTCTGCCCCAGACCCCCTCCTGAACTTATTATATCTGCAATCTCCCTCATTTTAATGGATGCAAATTTATCTTCCTGATTGCTCAGGACAGAAACAGGGTCATCCTTGACTCCTTTCTCACACAACTCATATCCTATCAGGAAATGCTATTGGCTCCATGTTTAAATTACAGTCATGTGTTGCTTAGCAATTGGAATACATTCTGAAAAATGTGTCATTAGGTGATTTGGTCATTGTATGAACATCATAGATTATAATTACACAAACCTAGATGGTATAGCCTACTACACACCTAGGTTATATGGCATTGGTTATTAAGTACGGAATGTCCGATTTCCTTAAGTACTAAGTTTGACAGCTGATGTCTCTGACATTTCACTTTGACACTTCTTGTTTTGTTTTCTTTTGTTGTGGTGGTTGTTTTATTGTGAAGGTACATCCTCGTTCTTTCAAATACACAGTTTGGCTGTGATTATCTTTCAAATGTTTCTTTAGAACAATTTTTGTGAAACCATGGATAAGCCAAAAATTAATGTTATTTTTGAATATGAGTTCCATCGTGGAACCGATGCAGTACAGACAGCTCGAAATATCAATGAAGTGTTTCGGAAGGATGTGGCTAATGAACACATAGTATGTCGATGGTTTGAGAAGTTTCATTCTAGTGATTTTAATCTTGAAAATGAGCCATGTGGGTGACCTGATACCAAGGTGGATAATGATGAGCTGAAAGCTACAGTGGAAGCGAATCCATCTCAACCTATGCATGAATTAGCAGCAAAGTTTGACATTACTATTCCAACAGTATTGGACCATTTGAAACAAATGGGCAAGGTAAAGAAGCTGGATAGATGGGTACTGCATGAATTAAACGAGCATCAGAAGAGAAATCGCCTCGAAGCTTGCCTTTCTTTGCTGTCACGACATAAAGCTGAACCATTTCTACACCGTATTGTTATGTGTGATGAAAAATGGATTCTTTTTGACAATCACAAGCATTCAGCACAATAGCTGGATAAAGATGAAGTGCTGAAACACAGTCCAAAACTGAATATTCATCCAAAAAAGCTAATGGTGTCTGTCTGGTGGTCCAGCGCTGGTATTATCCACTACAGCTTCATGAAACCTGGTCAATCGATTACAGTGGATGACTGCTACAACCAATTGCACAAAATGATGAGGATACTTGTGATTAAGCAGCCAAAACTGGTCAATGGAGACAGGCCAATCCTCTTGCAAGACCACACGTCGCACAAACAACACTGCTCAAACTACAGACGTTGGATTTGGAAACTCTCTGTCATCCACCATATTCACCAGACCTTGCACTGACTGACCACCACTTCTTCCAGGCTTTGAACCACTTCTTGCAAGGAAAAATATTCAATCTCAACAAGCTGTGGAAAATGCCATTCAAGATTTCATTGCCACTTGCTCTCCTGGCTACTTCATTGCTGGCATAAGCAAGGTATCGTTAAGATGGCAAAATTGTGTTGATAGTTTAGGCGCATACTTTGATTAATTGTACTGCTTCTTGTTTGAGATATAATAAACTACACTTTTGGTTTGAAATTGACATTTCACATTTAATGACCTAATATTACCTATTGCTCCTAGATTACAAACATGTACAGCATGTTACTATACTGAATATTGTAGGCAATTGTAACACAATGGTAAGTATCTGTGTGTTTAAACATAACTAAACAGAGAAAAGGTAGAGTAAAAATACAGTATTATAAACTTATGGGACCACCATTGTATATGTGATTGGGTCGTTCACCAAAACATCATTATGTAGCACATGACTACGTATCAAAAAATCTATCATATCTGATTCCTCACAGGAGCTCAGGCAACCAAGCAAAGAAGGATGTTGACAGCAAGAGTACTTATGATAAAGCACTTACTATCTACTAGATATTCATAGAGTTGGCATAAAGATGAAAATATACTGGCCTTCCCACCTAAGATATACGCCACTAAACGCTGGAAATGCTTAAGCCTGCCTTTTGTCTCAGTCAGGAAAAGATTTTATGCCAATATCTTACATGCATTTTGACAGTTTAGCAATTTAAAGAGACATTGTTAATTCAGGGTAAGCACTACTTACAGAGAGATCAGCGTAGGCTCTCTCAGGCACTACTTACCATGGAGATCGCCACACTGTATGCCTCACAAGGAGTAGGGTAAGAAAATGAGTATTATCCAGGGAAACCAGAGCTAGCTGTATTTTTGATATGTTGTTTGATGAAAATGACACAGCCATTAAAATATCATTTTCAATCTTAACTGTGAAGCCCACCGAGTTAATTATGATAGACTTGAACTACTTAGAAACATTTGAATACAGCACACAATTTCAAAGCCCACAACATGCACGATGTGTCATAACACCTCTTGAAGTGCACAGATGAAGGCAAAATAAAGTATTTATTCTTCTATTAGGGCTTCAAGATAGGAATACATATAACAAATTGCAAGTACTAGGGTAGCTATTTCTGAGCATTTTCAATGAAACTAACCTTACTATTTTTTTCAGTAGCTTCAGTGCCTAATAAGATAGCTCTCATTTAAAGGAAATCTGCCACGTTATTGAACAGGAAGATCTTGAACAGGCTTAGCCATGTAAAAAAAAGCTGTGATGTTAAACATAAAGTTAAATAAAATATATTGGGTTTGGAATTGAGTGAAAATATGACTATAGTCATAGGTAGCGTGATATCATGAACACAACCCTGAGTTCTTGACTGCGTTTTCCCATGTGAGACCTTAGGTAAGCCAAGTGCTGCCTTTCTAAGCTTATTGTTTGTAAAACGAGAGTGTTTACATGATCTTTAATGTTCCCCTTTCAAGCACTAACATTCTGTTCCTATAAAATGAAATCATAAAAAAGTCCTCTCTTGTGTATATATATGAAATAAACTTATATATACAATAAATCTATATATATGTAATATAAATATATTATGTAAATTTATATTTATATTATATATTACATATTCAGTATGTATTAAATTTAAATCCACATATATAAATATAAATAATCTAGCTTATTTCTGCATTAATAGATTGAGTATTAACAGCAATACAATGATTCTATCTATATTCCTTTTAATTAATAACCAGGTTTTTTTTTTTTTGCCTTTCTATAAGGCATGAGTGATTAAATACCTGAAAACTAAAAATAGTTTATAAAGAGAATTTCATGAGAACTTAAGCATTTGCTAATCTAACGATCAAAAAGATACGGTGATCATTACAAAGTTTTCAAAGAGAAAAGAGTACAAATTTTACATTCATGTGACCTTTTAGGAATGAGAACTGAGAATAATGGGTAGCATATGTACAAGAGTTGCCCTGGTGGCCATAGTGAGGACATATTAATATTTTATTCAACCACAGAATAGACACATATGTAAAACTTACATAAAAAGTAACACCACCAGTAAGACTTCCCCACGGAAAGCTCACATTCCCATTCTTCCAAGCTTTTGGAGGAGAAAAATGTCACTAATCAAAAAAAGAAGTCAAGTCTCCATGAAAAATCCGGAGCTAGGAACACCCTTTTGTTCACTCTATATATCTTCTACTTGTACAACTGCCACTATTATATAAATAGGAAAAACAGATTTAATATTAAGTATACACTGGACCTTAAAACAGCCCTCTATTTACTGAGCTTTATTTATAGTATTTAAAAAGTACAGTTCATTGAAAACCTACATAAAGAGTACTCAACAAATTTCCAAGTTGTTGAAACAAAATGAGAACAAGATTATACATCAAATACGCTACCCCATAAAAGGGAAGGGAATGGGGGGGCCGTCACTGGCAATGCTTCTGATAAATAGGATCCAAATGCCTTAGTATAAAAGGTTTCCAGCAAGGTTCACCTAGGGGAAAGGTGAAGAAGCCAGAGAGGGCAGCAAATATAACTCTTACATTCATTAATTCCGTATCATTCTCTTTATCTTTGCTTAGCTCATCTGTTTAAAAAAAACACAAATAATAACAATCAGAAATGATTGAGTCTTCGCTACATTATGATAGATATTATACTAAACCTTTTAAGTCATTTAATCTCCTCAACAACTCCATGAAGTTGGTACTATTGTTTTATATCAGTTTTACAGGAGCTAAAAGTGATTAAGCAATTTCCCAAGATCATACAATGATCAAGTGGCTGAGCTGGGATTTAAATACAGAGTCCATGCTCTTAACCATTTCCCTAATGAAATCCCAACAAGTCTTGATCTGGTGCCAAACAGAAAACAGCATAAATAAATCTGAAAACATATCAACCAGGTAAAATAAGATGATCTAACAGCTTTCATATATAAAGAGATTTTACAAAGCAATAAAGCATATAAATCCCCCAACAGAAAAACAGACAAATGACATAAACTGGCAAATATGCGAAAGAAAAAAATGTTAAATAATTACATTAAAAATTGAAATTCATTAATAATCAAGGAATTCAATGAAAAAAATTAATGATATACTAGGTTTCAAATATGATATACCAGGTATTAAAAAGAATGAAAATAAAGCTACATAATTGTTGATAATATGGTTTTGAAGTATAATGTAGCATTTAGAATGGATTTTATCAACGGATGAAGCATTTTGTTAAGAAAAAAATTACTAATAATCTAGAACCAAATTCTCAATTCTTTTAAAGAACCTGAAAAGATGAAAGAGAGGAAAAGGATAAATTATACAGTCATGCACCACATAATGATGTTTTGGTCAATGACCAAACCACATATACATTGTTGGTCCCATAAGATTATAATGCTATATTTTTACTGTATCTTTTTTATATTTAGATATGCAAATACCCATTGTAACTACAAATGCCTACACTATTCAGAACAGTAACATATTGTGCAGATTTGTAGCCTAGAAGCAATAGACTAGATCATATAGCCTAGGTGTATATTAGGCTATACCATCGAGGTTTGTGTAAATATACTCTATATGTTTGTACGATGACAAAATCGCCTGATAACACATTTCTCAGAACATATCCCTGTCGTTAAGTGACTGATAATTGTGTATGTTAATATATATCTGTACACATTAGCAGCCACTGTAATTAACAAATTGCTGGAGGTTCAGTGTGGACAAGCATAAGAGTTAAAAGCTCCAGGGAAGCCCAGTCATGGAAAAAAGAGGTGCACATTTGCATATGTTTTAACTCTAGGAGCCCTACCAGGTTGTCACAGTGAAGATCAGAGAAAAGACCCTTTATGTTTCCAGCAGGAGGGAAGGAAAAATAGCCATTTTCAAATACACTGAGATTTTTGTTATATTTAACAAGGCCTGCCCTCAAGAAAAACTATTTTACCAGAGTCTAACCAACTGGGCATTTACTAGAACCTGAGAGAAGAAAACACTCAACTCTAGCCTTGTTATCTCACCAAAGAGGGAAGGGTGAGACTGAGAAGTCACAGCCCAAGGGAATAGACTCACTAAAAGTCTGGGACCTAATCACAGGTCTATACCCACTCTCCATATCTTACATGACATCAGTAGAGCTCTGTATAATAACAAGAGATTACAACTGGAAGAACCACACAACACAGACCATATTTAAGAAGTTGCTATCCACAGAAAATGGTAAACACAGTCTAACTCCTGGCCAGATCAACAAAAAATCTCACACTAAAGGCCTATTTACCTCAGTTCCGTTTACCCAGTATATCATGTCTGGCTTTAAACAAAAAATAATAAGACATACTAAAAGATAAAAACACATTTCGAAGAGATAAAGAAAGCATCAGAATCAGACTCAGATACAGCAGAGATTTTAGAATTATCAGATCAGGAATTTAAAACAACTATAATTAATATTCTCTAATGGAAAAAATGAACAACATGCAAGAACAGATGGGTAATGTAAGCAGAGAAATGGAAACTCTAAGAAAGAACCAAAGAAAATTACTAGACATCAAAATACTATAACAAATAAAGGATTCCTTTGATGCACTACTCAACAGACTGGACTCAATTGAGGAAAGAATCAGTGAGCTTAAAGAAATGTCCACAGAAACTTTCAAAACAGAAATGCAAAGGGAAAAAAGAATTTAAAGAGACAGAACAGAATATCTAAGAACTGTGGGATAATTTTAAAAGGTTATAATGTCTGTTTAATGAGAATATGAGAAAGAGAAGAAAGAGAGAAAGGAACAGAGAAAATCGTTAAAGTAATAATGGCTGAGAATTTTCCAAAATTAATGACAAACACCAAACCATATATCTATCCAGGAAGCTCACAGAGAACACCAAGCAGAATAAATACCAAAATATCTACACCTAACCATATCATATTCAAAGTGTAGAAATCAAAGAGAGAAATCTTTAAAAGAATAAGGGGAAAAAACACTTTATCTGCAGGCAAATAAGGATAAAAATTATGTCAGACTTCTGCTCAGAAACCATACAGTGAAGAAGAGAGTGAGGCGAAATATTTAAAGTGTTGAAAGAAAAAAATTGCCAACAGAGGATGCTATATCCTACAAAATTTTAAATTAAGAAGAAAAAAGTAAAAAAGAAATAAAGGCTTTCTCAGACAAAAAAAAGAAAAAAAGAAGAAAAATGGACATTTGGCCAGGCATGGTAGCTCACACCTGTACTCCTAGCATTCTGCATTCTGGGAGGCTGACGTATAAGGGTCACTTGAGCCCAGAAGTTCGAGACCAGCCTGAGCAACACTGAGAGACCCTGTCTCTACAAAAAATAAAAACACTAGGTGGGGGCAGTGGCACATGTCTGTAGTCCCAGCTACTCAAGCGGCTAAGGCAGGAGGATCACTTGAGCCTGGGAATTTGAGGCTATGATGATGCCACTGCACTCTAACCTCCAACCTGGGCAACAAAGCAAGACTCTTTTCCCCCTATTCCCCCCGCCAAAAATTGAAGTTTTCCTAAATCGTTTTATTGAAGAGACTGTCCTTTCTCCCATAATGTGTTCTTGGCATCTTTATTTAAAATCAATTGACCATAAATGTGTAGATTTATTTCTGGGCTCTCTATTCTGTTCTCGTCTATGTGCCTCTTTTTATGCCAGTGCCATGCTGTTTCAATTACTATAATGTTTTAAACCATTCCTGCTGCCATAACAAAATATCTTAGACTGGATAATTTATAAAGAACAGAAATTTATTTCTCACAGTTCTGAAGGCTGGGAAGTCCATGATCAAGGCACCATGAGATTCAGCTTCTCCTTGCAGTTCTATCCATTTTTGCCTTCCATATTTTGATGCTCTCTTGTTAGGTGCACACACATTAAGGATTGTTATGTCCTCTTGGAGAACTGACCCCTTTATCATTAATCATCAGTAATTATCAGTAATTCACCCCTTATCCCCCTTAATTTT